>ML107616.1:0-11784 GCA_003697995.1 Taxidea taxus jeffersonii | reverse complement strand
ACTATCTTAAAATATTGGTGTGATGTCAGTCTTCGAATATTGCTTTGCTTTCTATAAATTTATACTATACTGTCTTCCTAAAGCTCAATCTAAACTATTATTCACATTTTTACTTAAAGATTAAAAAAAAGGATTAGCTGGTATATTATTTCTTGTGTTCATTGACCAAGAAGATATTTAAGATATAAGATTTTCTAATCCTGGGCTACCTGTGTGGCTCAATCAATAAGTGTCTGTCTTTGGCTCAGGTCACGATCTCAGGTCCTGGGATCCAGCCCTGAATGGAGCCCTGCATCAAAAGGGAGTCTGCTTCTCCCTTTCCCTCTGTCCCTGCCTTGCTTGTGTTCCCTGTCTCCCTCTAACTCTCTCTGTTAAATAAATAAAGTCTTCAAAAATTTTTTTTTCTAACCCTGACTTAAGAATGAACTTTCAGGCTTTTTAGAAATTGGAAATACAAAAATAATACAGAATGTTTAAAAGATATAGACAAAACTCATTAAGGTATTCCTCCTGGTACTTCATTTTTATAATCTATGTTCTAATTCTTGCTTATTAGACGAATTCCTTTGCTTTCCTTCTCTCCTATTTTTTGGGAATTACAGTTTGACAATATAACAAATGGACATTAAGATTTAGGAGGTGATTTTTAAAAGATAAATGCTTCACTTCCTCAGAGATTTATTAACTCACCAACTTCAACCCTATCCCTAATAACATAGGATTTCAAGATTCAGGGACTCTAAGTTCCTAATGCAAATTAGAGGGAAAAAACCCTCACATCAAGGAATCAGAAGCCCATATAACATACAGTTTAAACAAGTTACATGGGAGGCTAATTTGAATATTTTCTCTTTCTTTCTTCCTTTCTTTTTTGCTTTCTTTAAATCATAAAATCAATATGATACCAACAGGAAAGATAATTTTTTAAAAAAGAAAAAAAAACTGCCATCTGGATACTAGCAATTATTTTCAATTGTGCACATACCACTGATTTCCTCATCTTGATGTGTATGCATTTTATATAGTTAGAATTTTACTGTATACTCAAATTGGTATTACTCCGATTATCTTCACAGATGTCTTTTAATGGCCACTTTTATTTTTTTATTTTTTTTAAAGATTTTATTTATTTATCCGACAGACAGAGATCACAAGTAGGCAGACAGGCAGAGAGAGAGAGGAGGAAGCAGGCTGTCCACAGAGCAGAGAGCCCGATGCGGGGCTCGATCCCACGACTCTGGGATCATGACCCGAGCCGAAGGCAGCGGCTTTAACCCACTGAGCCACCCAGGCGCCCCTTAATGGCCACTTTTAAAAAAATTATTGAATATTCAATAAGATCCTAAAACAGTGTCTGACACACAGTGTCATAAATACCCTTAATAAAACGATGGAAAGTATGCCAACTTGGCCAGAAGTTTCTTATTTTTTTAAAAAAGATTTTATTTGTTTATTTGACAGAGAGATACAGCAAGAGAAGGAACACAAGCAGGGGGAGAGGGAGAGGGAAAAGCAGGCTCCCAGCTGAGCAGGAAGCCTGATGCTGGGCTCCATCCCAGGACCCTGTGATCATGACCTGAGCCGAAGGAGACACTTAATGACTGAGCCACCCAGGCACACCCAGAAGTTCCTTAAAGGAAAGATGTACAGTAGCTCCCCCCTCATCTGTGGGAGATATGTTCTAAGACCTCCATGAATGCTTAAAAATGCAGGAAAAACCAAACCTGTATGTCCTATGTTTTTTTTTTCCTATACATATATGTCTATGAAAAAGCTTAATTTATAAATTAGGCACAGTAAGAAATTAACCACAATAATAATAGAACAATTATGACAGTGTACTATAATAAAAGTTATGTGAATGTGGTCTCTCTTTCAAAATACCTTATTGTTCTATACTCACTCTTACTATGATGGTGTGAGAAGATAAAATGCCTATGTGATGAGGGGTGGCTGTGTGGCTCAGTCAGATAAGTGTCTGACTCCTAATTTCTGCTTGGGTCATGATCTCTCAGGGTTATGAGTTCAAGCCCCATGTCAGGTTCCACACTAGGCATGGAGCCTGCTTGGGATTCTCTCTCTCCCTCTGTCCCTCCCCACTCATGTGCTCTCTCTCTTAAAAGAAAGAAAGAGGAAGGAAGGAAGGAGAAAAAAAAAGAAAATGCATACGTGATGAGATGAAATGAGGTGAAGGATGTAGGCACGGTGAGGTAGCGTTAGGTTACTATTGACCTGATGACTCATTAGAAGGAGGTACTTTTGCCTGCAGACTGTAGTCGCCTGTGGGTAACTGAACCTGGGAATAAGCGGGAACTACTGGATTACATTTTATAATACAGGACAGAACTGTGGTCAGTGTTTGGGAGACACAAGTATGAGTTAACAAATTATACCATTCTCTTCAATTTCTTCTGATATGTTTCTAGTCTCTTCTCTAGCAGGATGTCCCTGCCTCAAATTAGGTATGAGTTTTTGGGTTATGCCGGGATGGCCTTGAGCTCGTTATTCAATACTATGCTTGTCATGTGTTGCCATGATTCTAAGGGGAGAAGGCGTTTGCTCTCACCTGATAATGAGATCAAGCAGCCCCTACTCTGGGAGGCTAAACAGGGACAGTCTATGGAGAGGCAGGTGATGGTGAGGACCAGCAGGGCTGAGAGAAACCATCCCATTTCAGTATGGTATAATTCTAGCCCTTTTCCATACATGCGTGACTTTTAAAAATTGCAGTAACTGTGTATCCAGTTTTTTACGTGCTATTTCCCAATTTACTTTGTCATATGTTTTTATCCAAGTGGCTACAAAGAATAGCAGTGTTCTTCGTACCAGCTGTACCCCCACTTTGAGCTCTGTCGTAATAATGAAACAATGCCGCAAGAATAGTTTTGAACACCTATAACGTGGGAATTAGTGAAAGTCTGCCATCTAGTGGCTGTTAATGTCTCTTTTGAAAATGTTACTGCAAGTACTGTGTCTCCCTTTCCGTGTCTGTGAGTTTCCGGCCTTTGGATAACCAGATTTCAGGAAGTGAGACTGGGTCAGGAGGAATACCCACGTCAGACATGTAACTGGGTTTTGAATAGAAACTTGGGAGGGTTTGGCAGAAAGGGCTGCTTAGCTCAGGCGCACTGCTCACTCCGAAACTGCAGGGAGGCTCTGCATCTCCAGTCCCAGTGCTTCCAGTGTGAAGCCACTTGGTGCGGGGGAGAAGGAAGGGTGGGTCACTTGTGACGTTGAGGACTACAACTCTCTGACTTTTCCATAGTCCAGGAGTTCATGTTTTACTCATGAAGGCAAAGAGATCTAGAAGAAAGGGCCTAGGAGACTGGAGATATAAAAAAGACAGAGGGGGCACCTGGGTGGCTCAGTGGGTTAAAGCCCCTGCCTTCAGCTCAGGTCGGTCCTGGGATGGAGCCCCACATGGGACTCTCTGCTCAGCAGGGAGCCTGCTTCCTCTTCTCTCTCTGCCTGCCTCTTGGCCTGCTTGTGGTCTCGGTCTGTCAAATACATAAATAAAATTTAGAAAAAAAAAAAAGACAGAGAAATCTTTTTAAAGACAAATTTTACCCATTTTAAAATTGGCCTGTACCTTCATGTCACTACCGACCTATACTTTCAAGGCTGTTTTTTGTTTTGTTTTGTTTGTTTTTTTAAATAAGAAAATGCATTCCACATTGCAAAGACACACAGACTGGACTCTGTACCCGTGGGAGTGACAGACATCCCTGCACAGTGGGGAGGCATTGACTTCAGCCTCTGACAGTGGGTGTTTGAATTCTACCTTTGCCACTGGTTTAGGGCAGTATTTTGCAGTAGTTACACACAGGCCTGGCTCAAATCCCAGCACTATCACTTACCAGGTTTGTGACTGTAAGCGGGTAACTTAATCACCCTGACCTCAGCTTCCTCAGCTGGGAAAGTGAGAATAGTCAGACCCATCTCATAAAATGGTTGTAGGAATATTAATATAAAGTATCTAGAAGAATGCCAGGACAAAGTATTCAATAAATGTTACTATTGCTAGTAGCTGTCTTCTATCTATACAACTTGATATTCCAAAATTTGTGGCACATCATTGATACTAGTATAAATATGCTCTCATCAAAAATCCATATATGAACATATATACATATGTGAAAAATACAATGTGTATATGCTACTATAATAAGCCTTATTCTGGGGAAATAACTAATTTCTGGAGTCCTATACAAAGTGGTTTCCCTTAATACATTTATACAATTTCAGTTCTAAAATGTCATCAACATATAATTTTAAGACATATTTACATTATATTTGCGAAAAGATTTTTTTCCCAAAATAAAGTTTAATATTTTTTATGGTGCACCAAAATGAGGACAATGGTAGTTGTCAACTCTCCTCAAGTAAAAATAAAGAACAATGGTGTGACTGTTCTAATTTTTCTTCTTTCATTTCTAATTTATTGTCTTTTGATTATATTGTTTATAATGAAGAAAATTACACTTACATAAAGACAGCTACGTGCAGGAAGTACAAAGAGAAAGCAGCACTTGGATGTTAAGTATCAGGATCTTGATTCTTCATTCTCTCTCCCTTTTAGGGCAAATAGATTTACAGAGAAACTCAGCTGCAAGGCCCAACGGAAATACAGCCAAGTGGACAACCTGAAAGGGAGATGGCAACAATGGGCTGATGAACACATACAATCCCAGAAGCTCAATCCTTTCAGTGAGGAATTCGATTATCAGCTGGCCATGTCCACCCGCCTTCACAAAGGAGATGAAGGCTACGGGCGTCCCAAGGAAGGAACCAAAACAGCGGAAAGGGCCAAGCGAGCTGAGGAGCACATCTACAGAGAGATCATGGACATGTGCTTCATCATCCGCACGATGGCCCACCATAGACGAGATGGCAAGATCCAGGTTACTTTTGGAGATCTCTTTGACCGATACGTTCGTATCTCAGATAAAGTGGTGGGCATTCTCATGCGTGCCAGGAAGCATGGGCTGGTTGACTTCGAAGGAGAGATGCTATGGCAAGGCCGAGATGACCATGTTGTGATTACTCTACTCCAGTGAACCTTCCGGAACGAAAGCCAGATTTGACCCACTGCTGTCTTAATGCCAAATGCTAATGCAGTAAAAATTAAAATGCAAACCACTCTGTAATAAGTTAGTAAATATTAAACAATTTTTACATAAATGACTTTTTTGGACTCTATTTCTGAGAAAGTTTGAAGATTTTGAAGAAGTACACACAGCCTATCAGAAGGCATGTACAGTGTTATCAGTATACAATAATAGCATAAATATTTGAAATTCTACTTATGCTTTAGGCAAAAATATTTGGGTATTGGTTGCAGAAATTATTATAGATCTTTAAACAGTTACATCTAAGAAAAATGCTGATTTTAGGTAAACATTAGCAGAACATAATAAGATGTGTCGTTTTGGGGGAAAGAATTCTGTTAAGTTTGGCAAAACTAAAAATATTCTAAGAAGCTAGACTTTGTATTATTATTTCTATCAAAGCGTCACTTATAAAAATAAACACATAAGTAAAAAGTATCCAAATAAGATGTGGAAATTGATGAAATTTCTCTGTGAGCTTGGAATTTAAAAGGTTTCCAATAGGAGTTAGTTGTCCTTTATGTGTGATTTGCACAAATCACATAAAAACAAACATCGCTGGTGTGTTCTTAGAGCTAAAAGAGAGGGTGGTATGTTTACCATCACCGTCAAAGTAGTACACAGGTGAGAGATTCAGAATTAACTGTCTTTGTAGGACTTCTTGGAGTTTATTTTTTCTCAAAACATTAATGCATCATGCTGCTTACACTTACGTCAGTGTATACAATGAAGTAGGAATACAGAAAGTTCTACAATGAAGTGCAATATTCAGTGTAGAAGAATCTGATAGAATCATTGGAAAATTAGAAACACATTTGAGTCATTTTAATTTTCTTGATGTCTAACAAGTTTTATGAAATACCTGGAAGTCATAAGATGGCATTATTAGTTTTGCCAAAGTAAAAAAGCTGTTTCATATAATGACAGAAAAGTTTAGTGGGCATTAATTTGTTACTTATTTTTTCTCAGATTTAATGTGTCTTACAAAATTCTAAAAACCAACTGAGTAAGATGTGAGGTTTTAATTCTTACTAATTTCACTGAAAGTTGGTAATTATAGTACTTTCATGACAAATACAGAAATTAATGTCAAATTATAATACCTCAAGGTAAAAGACACATTCATAATTGTTAGATGTTAGGTTTACTATAAAGTATGGATTAAACTACTACAGGAATTATCTTTGTTTTCATGTATGATTCTTTCAAACTGAAAGTTCCAATATCTTCTTAAAGAAGAATGTGTATTTTTGTTTCCCTAATAGATTTGTTAAATTACAAATTAATGACCAATATTTCTAAACAGAATTTCATATAAGATCTACACTTCTATCACAGTGAAACCTATGTCAACATTTAAAGTCATGCACAAGAATAAAAGATATTTTCTATATTTTGTTGTTTATATATTACTGTTTTAATGTTATATTCTACAATATCACTTTATTGTGTTTGAAATACAACAAAATTATATAGAGTGCAAATTGGGTTACTTCTAGTATGGGTGGAATATTTAGACCAAGGCCTCAAAAGAATTTCCTCATATTCAGCTCCGAACGATAACCATTATGCAGCCACTGGAGCAGGTAATTCAAACTTCATTTTGTCGGAATCTGAGGGTGGAGTTAGAAAAGTCTTCTCAGAGAGCCTGCTTTAATACTCCTCTGAATAAGGTATGGCTGTGAAGTCGGAAATCTTATTCCCTTAGAGGAAAATGCCTGCTATGTGAGAGAATTTTATCCTAAAACTTCATGATAAGAAAATGTGTAGTTGAAAAACAGCTTTTAGAACAAAAAAAAAAAAAAAAAAAAGGATAAGTAGAACTTAGGTGGCAAACATCCTATTTTTTATAATTGTCAAATAATGAAAATTACACATGAAATATACATCATCAGTAGCATTTTTACCAATGGAAATTTTATATCCTCAATAAGCAGCAGTATACAATTGGTTTCCAAATCTTCAGAATTTTTCTTTTCCGAACTTTCAATAAGAAGTTGTAAGAGTTTGGGGGCAGTTGAAATGTATTTTTTAAATACCTCTTCTGGGGGCGCCTGGGTGGCTCAGTGGGTTAAAGCCTCTGCCTTCAGCTCGGGCCATGATCTCAGGGTCCTGGGATGGAGCCCACGCATCCGGCTCTCTGCTCAGCAGGGGGCCTGCTCCCCCCCCCCTCCCCGCCGCCACCTGCCTCTCTGCCTACTTGTGATCTCTGTCAAATAAATAAAATCTTAATAAATAAATAAATACCTCTACTGTCCAGACCACCAAATGTTTGGTGACTTTCAACTGTTATAACTTGAAGTTTTAGGACTTTGTGATTCCCAAGTTCACCTACTTAACCATTCTTCCCACTGACCCCCAACAGGAGGGAAGTCCTGCATTGGAGTTTTTGCTTCCCATGCAAGTGGGGCTGCACCTATATTCATTTGCCTTCCACTTTGAATTTGCCAAACTCAAGTTCCTTTTCTCAATACTACCAACAGGTATATTGGGTGCTGATTCTCACATGATGTGGGGCTAATTCTGTGTAAGACAAAACTTTGAGTAAATGGGAACTCATGCTCAGAGAGGTACTACCGTACTTCAAGTCACTCTGTTCAGAGGTAAGAGGAGCAGAAGTCCATCTGGCCCCTGCTAAAGTGGCCTCTTAGTGAAGATGCTACCTTAGGATTCCTAAAATGTTCCTTTTCTTTCATCCCCAATACCTACAACATTTCTTAGTACACAGTAAGAACAGAGTTAATGTCTATTATTTGCTTTACAAATGCACTGTATGATTTAACCTCCCAGGCTAGAGGTTTTCAGAGAACTACAGTTCACTTACCATCATCCCAACCAGGGTGCTCTGATGACATTTTGTGCCCATTTTGGGGGCATGTTGGTATCTAACAAAATTACATTGCATTTTTTTTTAATTTTTAAAAAGATTTTATTTATTTGACAGACAGAGATCACAAGTGGGCAGAGAGGCAGGCAGAGAAGGGGAGGCAGGCTCCCTGCTGAGCAAGGAGCTCAATGTGGGCCTTGATCCCAGGACCCTGAGATCATGACCTAAGCTGAAGGCAGAGGCTTAACCCACTGAGCCACCCAGCTGCCCATGCATTTATTTTCTGACCAAGAAATTCTACTCCTAAAATTTTCCTTGAAGATAAAACAATATGAAAACATATGCATAATGCATTGGTCATTATTTTAAATTGTAAAATACTGGAAAAACCTAATACATATGGGAACATTGCAGAATAAATTACGGTACCTCCACACAATGGATGCAGTTCTAAAAAATCTCTTCAGAACTGGAGTTATTTTTAGTGTGTATACATATGCATGCAAACATATGCGCACACTGGATTATATAAGTGCATGTTTGTGTGTATATATATGTGTACATACACACACACATACATAAATATAGAGAGAGGAGAGAGGATAACCAGAAATAATGAAATTGACTTCCTGTAGGGATGGGGGGAAATTGGGTTCAAAGAGACAAAATTCTGCAGAGTTTGACTTTTGAATCCTTTAAATCCTTACACATACAAAAAGTAAAGTTAAATAAATGAAGACAGAAAAAATGAAATTGAATATAAACAAAAGTAATAAACCGAATTCTATTTTAAATTCTTAATCACATAGGATAGGAAGTGTATATAAGTCTTGAACACAATATTTTGATCAAATATCTTCAGTCTAAAGACAAAAAAAACCTGCAAAGGAATATTCTACTTTTATTGTATGGGTGTAGCAATTCTGAAATTATAATGGGTATATTGTCAGATTAAACAATTCAGTAATATATTGGTATCCTCACAGTGGGAGAAGAGAGATACAAACACGGAGTGAGGGAAGACAAGAAAGAAGTCCATAATGTTAGATTGCTATCAGAAGTGTTAGTGTGCATTCATGATGTGGATTTACTTCCTGTCTCCTAAAAGGCCCTAGAAGCAAAGCCATTGAAGCAGCAGCAAGCACATCTAACATTCAGATATCTGGGTGCCTGGGTGGCTCAGTTGGTTAAGTGTCTGCCTTTGGCTCAGGTCATGACCTCAGAGGCCTGGGATCCAGCCCTGCTCTGCTCTCTGCTCAATGGGAAGTCTGCTTCTCCCTCTTCCTCTATGCTCTCTCAAATAAATACAATCTTAAAAAAAAAATTCGGATTTCAGAATATCATTCTTCTTGAAAAGAAACATGTCTACTTGGAGAAATGGTTGCTTCTAGGATTGTGTTACAGAAAGTACAGGTAAATCTGGAACAGGGCCAAGCACTCAAGAAAAGAAATGCACAGAAGTCAGTTTGACAGGGCACTCACTGGTTAAATATAGGACAGAAATAGATTATAACACTTTGAACTAAAAAAAGAACCCATTAGTTCATACCAATAACAGATACTCAAGTGATAAAAGAAAGTGCTTACAGTAAATGCCAATAAATGTGCTGGGAATGAAAGAAAAATCATTTTACAACAATTTCTGTAATTCAGGCAAGAATCCTCAATGGATACCAAAAACCTGAAAATCTGGAGAATAACTATGGTATCAAAGTATTTCCCCACACATACCTTACTAATTACAAAGGGAAAATGATAGTAATGCAAAAGCATAGTGGACACTATATTAATCAATGAATCCAAGCTATTATCACCAATAAAGGGATAAACATATATATGTGCATCTTAATATGCAAAGAATACAGCATCATTTCTGTGGTTTTCTTGCCAAAAATGCATAACCTAAATATAAGAAAAAGTTTAGACAAATCCATGCTGATGAACATTCTATAATCCTGAGGTCTTCAAACATATCACTCAAAAAACACGAAGAGTGACTAATGAACTCTTCCAAGTTAAAGGAGATAAAAACAACTAACTGCAATGCAGGATCCTGGATTGGAAAATGGATCAGGAAAAATAATGCTTTGAAGGACATGATTAGGACCATTGGTGAAATTAAAAAGTGGATGGCATATTAAATCAAAATATTGTATTATGTTAGATTTCCTGAATTCAAACACTGTAGTGTGGCTATATAAAAGGATACTCCAGTTCTTAGGAGATGCACACAAGTACACATGTGAAGTGTAATAGAATTGGATTCAGCATAATGGGTGAGTGGATGGATGTGTGGTGGAAGGGGGAGATAGTGGGGAGAGGAAAAAGCAAATAGTTCTATAAACATTTTTTTTTTAAAGATTTTATTTATTTATTTGACGGAGATCACAAGCAGGCAGAGAGACAGGCAGAGAGAGAGAGGAAGGGAAGCAGGCTCCCGGCCGAACAGAGAGCCCGATGCGGAGCTCGATCCCAGGACCCTGGGATCATGACCCGAGCCGAAGGCAGCGGCTTTAACCCACTGAGCCACCCAGGCGCCCCAAACATTCTTTTTTTTTAAAGATTTTATTTATTTCAGAGAGAGAGAGTGAGAGAGAGCATGAGAGGGGAGAAGGTCAGAGGGAGAAGCAGACTCCCCATGGAGCTGGGACCCCCGATGCAGGACTCGATCCTGGGACTCCAGGATCATGACCTGAGCTGAAGGCAGTTGCTTAACCAACTGAGCCACCCAGGCGCCCCTTCTATAAACATTCTAATACTTACCTCTTGGTTAAGAAATCCACACATTGCTCTTGGGTATATACCAAGGAATTAAATTGCTGGTCAATGGCTTAGCTTTAGCAGATAGTGCCAAGAAAAATTTCCAAAGTTGTTTCACTTCACATTTTAAGATTGACTTTATTGGGTATTTATCCTAATACTCTTAGGAATTGCCAAAGTTTTGTCTTCTTCGTTGAACTTTTTTGATTTGTAGTTGATTATATATTGTGTGCTTGAGACATTCATTAGATCTGTGTATTATACAAACCTTCCACCCTGTTGCTTGTCTTTTCACTTTGAATGATTTTTGATGAAAAGTTCTTAAAATTTTAATGTAGTAGAGTTCATTTCTTTCCCTTGTGAGTGCTTTTGTGTCCCATTTAACAAATGCATTCATATTTGAAGTTCATGAAGATATTCTGTATTGCTTTACTATTTTACCTTTTCCATTTAGAGCTACAATCTGTAATTTTTGTTATGTAGTGTGAAATGGATCAAGATTATTTGTTCATTACACATATCCAATTAATCCAGCACCATTTATTTAAAAGAGCATACTCTTCACTGAGCAAGTGTCATCTTTTTAAAAAAAATAACTTTCTGGACCCTTGATTTTGATTCTCCTCTGTAAATCCTTTGACCGATATCGCATTCTTAGCTTTTTAATCATAGTATCTGATGTTCAAGACTACAGCCTCATTCTTCAGTGCTTCCTTGGCACTTTAAATTTCTTTTTCCTTGGTCTTTAAATTCCTTGGTCTTTAAATTTCCACATAAGGGGCGCCTGGGTGGCTTAGTGGGTTGAGCCTCTGCTTTTGGCTCAGGTCATGATCTCAGAGTCCTGGGATCGAGCCCCGCATTGGGCTCTCTGCTCGGTGGGGAGCCTGCTTCCTCCTCTCTCTCTGCCTGCCTCTCTGCCTACTTGTAATTTTTCTGTGTAAAATAAATAAAATCTTAAAAAAAATTAAAAAATAAGAAAATAAATTTCCACATAAATTTAGAATCAACTTAATTTCCAAAAATAAACCTGGCTGAGATTTTCACTGCCAATAGAGACTGATTTGGGGAACTGACATCTTTCAGTATTGT
>ML107615.1:14403-32781 GCA_003697995.1 Taxidea taxus jeffersonii | reverse complement strand
AAAAAAAAAAAAAAAAAGTCTATCTTGAGTATATATGGCCCAATGTAAGAATGGATACCAAAATAAAAGTTGTTAGTGAAAATGGGTGGTAATTTTAGGGGTGAAGGTAAAGGGAATTTGTAATGGAAAGGGGTTCAATACTTAGTTCATTCCATGATTTTTGTAGGGTTGGCTAAAGTAAGTTGGAGTTGACTTTCTGGAAGAAACTGATCTGAAAGAAAAAGATGGCTTGTAAGATGACTGGGAGGGATTTAGGAGGAATTCAGAAACAGCATTTGTAAAAGGACAAGGAAGTTCTAAAAAAAAAAATGTCCTACAGTGGGTGAAGGAGTAGGAACGGATTAACTAATAGGTAATAGGCACTTTGCAGAAACACAGAAGTTAGCAGACATTTGTGATCTCTAAATCAGTGGGTTTGTTTGTTTGTTTTTAAGATTTTTATTTATTTATTTATTTATTTATTTATTTGACAGAGTGAGAGAGATCACAAGTAGGCAGAGCAGTAGGCAGAGAGAGAGGGGGAAGCAGGCTCCCTGCTGAGCAGAGAGCCCCATGTGGGGGCTTGATCCCAGGACCCTGAAATCATGACCTGAGCCGAAGGCAGAGGCTTAACCCACCAAGCCACCCAGGCGCCCCCGGTTTTTTGGTTTTTTTTTTGTTTTTTTTTTTAAAGCAAATCTGGAAGTACAGGTTCTTCCCAAATTTTTTTTTCCCCTGATCACAAAAATAATCAAAATATTCATTGTAAAGATTTCAAGCATTAATGTAGAAAGCAAGTTTCCCATGGTTCCTCTGGTATGCATCACAGACTTTTGCTCTTGTGGATGAATGGCTATATATAAGAAAGTAGGGGCACCTGGGTGGCTCAGTGGGTTAAAGCCTCTGCCTTCCGCTCAGGTTATGGTCTCGGAGTCCTAGGATCGAGCCCCGCATCAGGCTCTCTGCTCCTCGGAGAGCCTGCTTCCTCCTCTCTCTGCCTGCCTCCCTGCCTGCTTGTGATCTCTCTCTCTGTCAAATAAATAAATAAAAGCTTAAAAAAAAAAAGGAAGTAGACACCGTGTTATCATTTCACAATTTGTCTTTTGTTTTTTGTTTTTTTAAAGATTGTATTCATTTATTCAACAGAGAAAGAGAGAGATCACAAGTAGGCAGAGAAGCAGTCAGAGAGAGAGGAGGAAGCAGGCTCCCCGCTGTGCAGAGAGCCCGATGCGGGCTCGATCCCAGGACCCTGAGATCACGACCTGAGCTGAAGGCAGAGGCTTAACCCACTGAGCCACCCAGGCGCCCCTGTCTTTTCTGTTTAATGCTTTCTTCACTGTTCCACTTCCTCCCATGTGTATCTGTGGATTTCTTTTGTTTTGTTTTTGTTTCTGTTGCAGTTTCCGGAAACTCGTACATGGAAGTAGAGCCTGTTCACAGCAAATCCCTCCCCTTGTCCCGTTGTCATTGTGCCTGTTTAGGTGAAGTCACAATGAGGCAGGTTGCTGTCCATGAAGTTTGCCTAGAAATGGCTTTTGCTCCTTTACTTCCTTGCTAGAGAGATGATATCTACTATTTGGTCCAGACTTCTCTGTAAGTTGTTATAAGAATACCACAAGGAGGGGCGCCTTGATGGCTCAGTGGGTTAAGTCTCTGCCTTTGGCTCAGTCATGATCTCAGGATCTTGAGATCAAGTCCTGCATTGGGCTCTCTGCTTAGCAGGGAGCCTGCTTCCTCCTCTCTCTCTGCTTTCCTCTCTCTCTGCCTTCCTTGTGATCTCTCTGTGTCAAATAAATAAATAAAATCTCAAAAAAAAAAAAGAAGAATACCACAAGGAGAGTTCATGAAGCCCCTCTTATAAATTTAGCTCATTCTCATAGAGCAATTAAATTATGAACTAGAAAGAGCTCAGAGTGCAGCCCCAACAGCAGAGGATGTTTGGTGAGTAAATCACACCAGGCAAAAGGATTCATAGGAGCCCTCATTCTCCTCCAGTCTTCAATTCTGAAACAGTCTGAGTATCTCTCACTTGTTCCAGAGTTCGCTGCTTCTTTCCATTTTTCTTTCTGATGAGATGATTGCTCCTGCCAGTAGCAAGACTTAAGGCAGGAGAAATTTGTCTCTGGGATCTATAGTCTCAGCTACTCTAAAAGAAAATACTGGGCGGGGGATGGGGGTGGAGACATTTCAAGCCAGGCCTGTAAGAGGCAGCTAATCATGGCTCTGCACTTGGCTGGTACTTTCGCTTCCTTGTGGGGTTGCAAACAGAAACTGTCAAAGAGGCAGCGTGCTGGTGGGGTCTGCAGCCATCTCCTGGGACCTAACGACTGTCCGGGATTGTATCCCACAGGGGAGTCTCATGTGGGCCCAAGTCACACAGCCCCACGGTCTGAGGACCTGTCAGGTAACAGTCAGGCAAGGGTCTGTTCCTCCTCCTTCTTCCAGTAACCTGTGGAATAAAAAAGTACCCTTTCCCAAGGTGTTTTATTAAGATGCTGCAGTTCCACATGACTGTCCTGTTGTGTGGGCAGGAAGTAAAGGTGCTGGCCCAGAACCTGGAAATGGAGTTTAGGATGAGGTGGGATCCCTCAACAGCAAGGTTCAATGTTTATAGAGTTCCTATCCTTGAGCCTACAGCCCTTGCGAATGGCACGTGTCGTTTCCCCCAAGCCCCCGGAAAGTGGAGAAACCGGAGCAGAGTGGGAAAAGTACTTGGAAGAATTCTGGAATGACTGAATACTTGAGTCTCTGAACTCTTCCCTACAGGGACTGTTGCTCTGATAACACTCTGTTTTTGTTGGTTATTGCATCTTTTAAAAATAAGGAGCATGCACAGCCTCAGCAAACAGTAATGCTGTTCCTAAGAGCAGACGTTTATCTGTTGCTTACAGAGTGCCAGGCCCAGTTGTAAATGCTTCTCAGATACTGCTCGAATCCTCATCCTGTGAGAGGTTACTCTTAACCCACCTCTTATTTTACAGATAACTGAGCCCCAGTGGCTAGGGAATTTCCCCAGTGTCCCACAGCGAGGGAGTGATGGGGCTGTAGTTAACAGCACCTCCTGTTGTTACCAGATGCCATCAGTTTGGACGCCACCTATCACATGGTGGGAGTCCTTTTCAGTCCTGTGTCCTTCCTACCACTTAGGAGCCTAGAGCGTTCGTTGTAGTTTCGTGAAATGGTGGAGAAATAAGACGGATTGCCTTACCATGTCAGCTCTAAGAGTTGCCGCTCACGAGTGTGCTTCCCTGCTCTGTATCATAACATCAGCCCTGTCAACAGTCTGCCTCCGGCAGGACCTGTCATCCTCCTTTCTCCCTGTCTCTCATGCCCTCCTGCTCTTACTTTCTTTCTTAAATAACTTGCATTCCAAGGAATTATCTACAGCACCTCAGGTAACACACGGTTAGTCCCCTTCCCCTCTTTTGCTTTGCCACAGTTAACTTGGCTAAACCACAACTCTGATTAAATCCAAGTCTCTGCCTACTGTGTGGCTGTGCTCCTGGGTTGGAGGAACCAAGCATGTTGGCTGACCTCACTCCTATTTCATGGTCACTCACCTCAAGCAGGCCTCTAATGCTGCCAGGGAATCCTACTGTGTTTCCACAGTTCATTCATTCTCCCCCCATCCTAGAGGACTAGTCTAAACCTTCCCTTCTCTTCTCAAAACTCCTTTCTCAGTCTTTGCTGATGACCTGACTTCTTATTTCATCGAGGAAACCTGTTATTGACACTCACCACCACATCTGTCCACCCATTTGCATCTCTGCTGTTTCCCCTTTCCTATAACTAGTACATCTGAGCTGTCTGTGCCCCTGGGAAGGGCCAGGATGTCCACTTGTGTGCTAGATTTCATGCCTACTTGCCGAGTCAGGAGTATAGCTCTAGCCTTCCTCTCTGTCTCCTAAATGTTGCTTCTCTGAACTGGCATGTTCTGTCAGCCCACAAACCACTCATGTTTCTTCCATCTTGAAGATAATAACACATTCTCTTAGTTCTCTAGTTCTCCAGATACTACTGTCCCATTTCTCTCCTTCCTTTTATAGCAGATTCCTAAAGAGTTCTCTTTTCTTGATTTTCTGACTTTTCTCCTTCTAGTCTCTTCTAACCCACTCCAGTCAGGTATTTCCCCACACTACCGAAGCCCAACTCCTCCTATCAAGGTCACTGAGGACCTTTGTGTTGCTAAATCCAGCAGTTGCTCCTCGCTTCTCAGTTTGGGAAAGCCAGCCGCATTTGGTCTCCTTGAAACACTTTCTTCACTTGCTTCCAGGAGTCCACCTTGCCCTGGTTTTCTTCCCATCTCTCATTACTCTTATCTCCTTGGCTTTCATCCCTCTGCCGCTAATTTTGGAAGACCATGGAGGCTTAGTCCTGGGATCACATCTCATTCTTTTGTATATCACAACCTTGGTGAAGTCTTCGAGGCTGGTGGTTTTAAGCACCACGTGTATGCCAATGTCTCCAAAATGTACTCTCCTGCTCAACGGCTCCCTTGGCCTTTTTTTATTTAACTGCTTTATTGAGATATAATTCACATGCCATACAGTTCACTCATTTAAAATGTACAGTTCAGGGGCGCCTGGGTGGCTCAGTGGGTTAAAGCCTCTGCCTTCGGCTCTGGTCATGGTCCCGGGGTCCTGGGATCGAGCCCCGCATCGGGCTCTCTGCTCAACGGGGAGCCTGCTTCCCCCTCTCTCTCCGCCTGCCTCTCTGCCTACTTGTGATCTCTGTCTGTCAAATAAATAAATAAAATCTTTTAAAAAAATGTACAGTTCAGTGATCTGCTAGTGTATTAAGAGGATTGTGCAGCCATCACCACAATCAATTTTAGAACGTTCTTCATTACCCCCCCCCAAAAACCCCGTAACTGTTACAGTAACTGTTTCCTTCAATCTGCTCCATCCCAGGCAACTGCTAATCTACCTGCTACCTATTTGTCTGTTCTAGACATTTCATAGAGGTGGAATCATACAAAATGTGGCTTTTTCCACCTGATTTCTTTCACTTAGCAGATGTTTTCAAGATTCATCCATATTGTAGAATGTATCAGTACTCCATTCCTTTTTATGGCTGAATAACATTCCGTTGTATGGGTGTATCCCATTTGTAACACTACATCAAAAACTAGTGATGTACTGTATGGTGACAGAACACAATAAATAAAATAAAATAAAAAGAATTTTATAGTCTTAGCTCTTATGCTTAGGACTTTGAACTGTTTTGCTTTAATTTTAGTACTACAATGTGATGTAAGTGTCCAACTTTATTCTTTCACATGGAAATGTCCCCTTGTCTCAGCACCATTTATTGCAAACACTATTCTTTCTCAATTGAACGGTCTTGGTACCCTTGTTGAAAATTAGTTGACCCATAGATATTTGGGGTTATTTCTCTTCCATTGGTCTATGTTTATCCTTATGCCAGTATTACTTCTGGATTATCATAACTTTCCGTACATTTTTTAAAAGATTTTATTTATTTATTTGACAGAGATCACAAGTAGGCAGAAAGGAAGAGAAGCAGGCTCCCCGCTGAGCAGAGAGCCTGATGCGGGGCTTGATCCCAGGACCCTGGGATCATGACCTGAGCCGAAGGCAGAGGAGGCTTAACCCACTGAGCCACCCAGGCGCCCCTCCAGTACATTTTAAAATCAGGAAATATGAGCCCTCCAACTTCGGCTGTTTGATGTTGCTTGTGATTTCATTTGAATTTTAGGATCATCTTGCCCATTTTTGTGAAAAAGGCACTTGGGATTTTGATAGGGATTTCCCTGAATCTCTAGATCAATTTGCTCCTACCAATATTAGGTTCTTCAGTGCATGAATATGGGATGTCTTCCCATTCAAATATGCCTATGTTTCTTTCAGTATGTTTTATAGTTTTCAGTGTACAAGTCTGGCACTTCCTCTCAAAGTTCATTTTTCCCCCTGGTTGTTCCAGCACCATATGTTGAAAAGATTATCCTTTCCCCTACTGAATTACCATGGACCTTTATAGAAACTCCGTTGACCATGTATGTAAGGGTCTACATCTGGACTCTATTCTGTCTTGCTCTTTTTGTCTGTCCTTATGCCAGTGTCACACTCTTGAACACGGTGGTATTAAAGTAAGTCTTAAAATCAAGTATTGTAAATCATCTACCTTATTCTTTGTAATTGTTTAGGGTATTCTCAATCCTTTGAATTTCCATACACATTTTATTTTATTTGTTTATTTATTTATTTTAAAGATTTTACTTATTTGAGAGAGCACACACGCATGCACTGGGTAAGGGGCAGAGGGAGAAGCAGACTCCCTGCTGAGCAGGGAGCCCAATTCAGGGACTCCATCCCAGGAACCTGGAATCATGACCTGAGCCAAAGGCAGATGCTTAATCCCTGGGCCACCTAGGTGCCCTCCATACACATTTTAGAATGAGCTTATAAATTTCTAGGAAAAAAGCCCGCAGGGATTTTGATTTGGATTGAATGAAATTTGTTAATAAATTTGAGGAGATTTAATGTTTTAATATTACAAATTCCAATCTGTAAAATTGGTATATTTCTACATTTATTTAAGTGATCTCAGTAATGTTTTATACTGTTAGAATGAAGGTCTTGCACACATTTTCTAAAAATTTTTAATTTTGGGGGGCGCCTGGGTGGCTCAGTGGGTTAAAGCCTCTGCCTTGGGCTCAGGTCATGATCTCGGGGTCCTGGGATCGAGTCCCACGTTGGGCTCTATGCTCAGCAGGGAGCCTGCTTACCTTCCTCTCTCTCTGCCTGCCTCTCTGCCTACTTGTGATCTCTGACTGTCAAATAAATAAATCTTTAAAAAAATTTTTAATTTTTTACTTATTTATTTATTTGACAGAAAGAGACACATCGAGAGAGAAACACAAGCAGGGGGAATGAGAGAGGGAGAAGCAGGCTTCCATCAAGGAGGGAGCCCAATGTGGGGCTCAATCCCAGGACCTTGGGATCATGACCTGAGCTGAAGGCAGACGCTCAACGACTGAGCCACCCAGTGGCTCACCACTGAGCCCCTTGCACACATTTTTAAAACATTATCTTTAAGTATTTCATGTTTGTTTAAAAGATTTTTTAAATTATTTGTTATTACACACAGCATAAAATTTGCCATCTTAATCAGTTTTAAGTATACTGCTAAATGGTGATAAGTATAGAATATTTATATTGTTGTGGGTCCTCTAGATTCTCCAGAACTTTTTCATCTGGCAAAACTGAAACTTTCTACCCATTCATTAAACAACTCCCCCCTTCTCCTTCATCCAGCCCTCGGCAACCACTGTTCATTCTACTTTGTTTCTATGCATTTGACTGTTTTTACTTGACTTACCTCATGTGAGTAAAATCGTATGGTATTTGTCTTTTTGCAACTGCCTTATTTCACTTAGCATAATATCCTCAAGGTTCATCTATTCTGTACCAAGTGCCAGATTGTGTTTCCTTTTTAAGGCTGATTAATATCCCATCGCATGTATATGTCACGTTTTGTTGACCCATTCATCCATTGATGGACATTTGGGTAGCTTCCATCTTTTGGCTGCTGTGGGTAATGCTGCTGTGAACATGAGTGTGCAAACATCTCTTCAAGGCCTTCTTTTCAGTTCTTTTTATATGCATACCCAGAAGTGGTATTGCTGGATCATATGGTCATTCTATTTCTAATTTTGTGAGGACCTGCCATCCTACTGTCCACAGTGGCTGCACCAGTTTACATTCCTGCCAGTAGGGCACTAGGGTTCCCTTTTCTCCACCTCCTCACCAGGATTTGTCATCTCTTGTCTTTTGGATAATAGACATCCTGACATGTGTGAGGCGATATCTCGTTATGGTTTTGATTTTTTTTTTAAGATTTTACTTATTTATTTGACAGACAGAGATCACAAGTAGGCAGAGAGGCAGACAGAGAGAAAGGAGGAAGCAGGCTCCCTGCCGAGCAGAGAGCCCAGTGTGGGGCTCGATCCCAGTAACCTGGGATCATGACCTGAGCCGAAGGCAGAGGCTTTAACCCACTGAGCCACCCAGGCACCCCTATGGTTTTGATTTGTATTTCCCTAATGATTAGTGATGTTGAGCATCTTTTCATGTGCTTGTTGGCTATTTGTACATCTTCTTTGGACAAATGTCTATTCCAAGTCCTTTGTCTATTTTTAAATTGGGCTATTTGTTTTTTTCTTGTTGAGTTATAGAAATTCTTTATATGTTCTTTTTTTTTTTTAAGATTTTATTTATTTATATTGACGGAGAGAGAGATCACAAGTAGGCAGAGAGAGAGGGAGAGGGGGAAGCAGACTCCCCGCTGAACAGAGAGCCTGATGTGGGGCTCGATCCCAGGAACCTAGGATCATTTTAGGCGCCCCAAAATTTTTTACATGTTCTGGTAATAACTCCTCACTGGGGGCGCCTAGGTGGCTCAGTCGGTTAAGCGTCTGCCTTCAGCTCAGATCATGATTCCAGGGTCCTGGGATGGAGTCCCTTGTCAGGCTTCCTGCTCAGCAGGGAGTCTGCTTCTCTCTCTGCCTCTGCAGCTCCCCCGCCAGTGCTCTCTCGATCATTCACTTGCTCTCTCAAA
Source organism: Taxidea taxus jeffersonii (assembly GCA_003697995.1). Taxonomy (NCBI): domain Eukaryota; kingdom Metazoa; phylum Chordata; class Mammalia; order Carnivora; family Mustelidae; genus Taxidea; species Taxidea taxus. Next base: position 24,222 of record ML107615.1, on the reverse strand, counting down.
TAAATAAAATTAAAAAAAAAAAAACCAAAACCAACAAACCTTATCAGATATATGACTTGCAAACATTTATTCCCATTCTCTAGGTTGCTTTTTCACTCTGTTGTAACCTTTGATGCACAGAAGTTTTTAATCTTCATGTGGCCCAACTTACCTATTTTTACTTCTGTTGCCTATGCTTTTGGTATTATATCTGTTCATGGTATTTTTTTTTTAAAGATTTTATTTATTTATTTGTCAGAGAGCAGGAGTGAGCACAGGCAGACAGAGTGGCAGGCAGAGGCAGAGGGAGAAGCAGGCTCCCTGCCGAGCAAGGAGCCCGATGTGGGACTCGATCCCAGGACGCTGGGATCATGACCTGAGCTGAAGGCAGCCGCTTAACCAGCTGAGCCACCCAGGTGTCCCTGTTCATGGTATTTTTTTAAAACTTTGTTTTCCTATAGTTCATTGCTAGTCTATATAAATACAGTTGACTTTTTTTTTTTTAAGATTTTTTATTTATTTATTTGATAGACAGAGATCACAAGTAGGCAGAGAGGCAGGCAGAGAGAGAGGAGGAAGCAGGCTGTCCGCCGAGCAGAGAGCCCGATGCGGGGCTCGATCCCATGACCCTGGGATCATGACCTGAGCCGAAGGCAGCAGCCTTAACCCACTGAGCCACCCAGGCGCCCCTACAGTTGACTTTTGTATATTGATCTTGTATCCTGTGATGTTGCTAAATTAACTTACTGGTTTTAGCAGTTTTTGTGTAGTCCATAGAACTTTCTACATACTTAATTACATTATCTGTGAATCAAGACAGCTTTCCTTCTTTTCACATCTGTTTGCTTTACTTAATTGCCCTGGATAGGATCTCCAATACAGTGTTGATTACAAGTAGTGACACAGATATCCTTGGCTTGCTCCCAGTCATAGGAGGAAGCATTCAGTTTTCTGTTATCTGTTATTAAGTGTGATACTAGCTGTATGTGTTTCATAAGGTTTCCCTCTATTTCTAGTTTGCTGAGAGTTGTTATTAACAATGGCTGTTGAATTTTGCCAAATGCTTGTTTTATATCTTTTGAGATGATCATAGAATTTGTCTTATCTGTTAATACTGATGAAAACAATTCATTTCAATTTTTAAAATTTTAAGGATTTCTGCTTTTACGTTTATGCGTAATTTTTCCATGCAGTTTTTGTCTCGTTTTGGTATCAGTAATGTTGGCCTTATGCAACAAGTTGGGAAGTGCTTCTTTTCTATTTCCTAGAACATGTTGTGGAATATTTTTCTTTCTTAAATGTTTGATAGAGTTCAATTAAATGTTAGAGTTCAATTTAAATTTAAATGTTCAATAGGGTAAAAAGTCTTTGGAGCCTGGAGTTTTTTTAGTAGGTATAAGAGCTATTAGGGTTATTTATTTCTTATCAAGTAGGCTTTAATAATTTGTCTTTTTGTTTGTTTGTTTAAGATTTTATTTATTTGGAGCTCCTGGGTGGCTCAGTGGGTTGGGCCTCTGCCTTTGGCGTAGGTCATAATCTCAGGGTCCTGGGATCAAGCCTCGCATCAGGCTCTCTGCTCAGCAGGGAGCCTTCTTCCCACCCCCTCTCTCTGCCTGCCTCTCTGCCTACTTGTGATCTTTCTCTGTCAAATAAATAAAATATTTATTAACAAATATTTTATTTATTTATTTTACAGAGAGACACACAGTGAAAGAAGGAACATAAGCAGGGGGCATGGGAGAGGGGGTAGCAGGCTTCCCACCAAGCAGGGAGCCCGATGTGGGGCTTGATCCCAGGAACCTGGGATCATGACCTGAGCTGAAGACAGACACTTAACGACTAAGCCACCCAGGCACCCCAGTTATTTGTCTTCTTCTTTATTTATTTAAAAGATTTTATTTATTTATTTGACAGAGAGATCACAAGCAGGCAAAGAGGCAGGCAGAGAGGGGAAAGCAGGCTCCCCGCTGAGCAGAGAGCCTGATGGGGGGCTCGATCCCAGGACCCAGAGATCATGACCTGAGCCGAAAGCAGAGGCATAACCCACTGAGCCACCCAGGCGCCCCCGTAATTTGTTTTTTTAATGTAATTTGTCCATTTCATCTAGATTGTTGAATTTAACAATGATTTATTAATATTATTATGCTTATTAGTATTAGCAAAAAATTGCTGTGTTTTTGTGTGTGGTTTTTTTTGTTTTGTTTTCATTTTAACAACCATAAGGATGTTTAGGGGTGATCTTTCACTCCTGACATTGGTGATTTGTGTCTTCTCTTTTTTCTGATTAGCCTGGCTAGAGATTTATCAATTTTATTAATTATTTCAGTGAACTAGGTTTTGGTTTCGTTGATTCAGTTAGTCTGTTGTTTTTCTGTCTTCCATTTTGTTGATTTCTGATTTTGATTTCATCTTACTTTCAGTTTAATTTGCTCTTCTTTTTTTAGCTCCTAAAGATTGACTTTTAGACGACTTTAGACCTTTCTTTTCTAATACAAGCATGTAAAGCTGTAAGTTTCCCACTCTTTTATCTACCTTTTTTGTATTATGTATTCCATAAATTTTTTTTTTTTAGATTTTTTATTTATTTGACAGAGAGAGAGAGATCACAAGTAGGCAGAGAGAGGGGGAAAGCAGGCTCCCTGCTGAGCAGAGAGCCTGATGCGAGGCTCGATCCCAGAACCCTGATATCATGACTGGAGCCGAAGGCAGAGGCCTAACCTACTGAGCCACCCAGGCACCCCGTGTATTCCATAAATTTTGATGCATTGTGCTTTTCATTTATTTCAATTTATTTTCTAATTTTTTCTGATTTTTTTTCTATGACTCAGGTTATTAGAAGTGTCTTATTTAGGGGCGCCTGGGTGGCTCAGTGGGTTAAAGCCTCTGCCTTCGGCTCAGGTCATGATCCCAGGGTCCTGGGATCGAGCCCCGCATCAGGCTCTCTGCTCAGTGGGGAGCCTGCTTCCCCCCCACTCTCTCTCTCTCTGCCTCTCTGCCTACTTGTGATCTCTGTCAAATAAGTAAATAAAATCTTTAAAAAAAAAATTGTCTTATTTAAACCAAAAGATACTCTTAATGTTATCAAACAAACTGAGGGGGGTGGGGGAGAAGGGTGTTGGGAGAGGGTGGTGGGGTTACATTATATGTTTATAAAAAAATAAAAAATTTAAAAAGAAGTGTCTTATTTAATTGCAGATATTTGAGGGTTCTCCAGGTATTTTTCTGTTGTTGATTTTAGTTTAATTCTGTTGTGATTAGAAAACATACTTTGTATGACTTGAACCCTCTTAAGTTTTTTTATTAAGTTTTTATTTTAATTCCATTATTGTTAACATACAGTGTTACATTAGTGTCAGGTGTATAATAGAGTGACTTATCAATCCTATACATTAAGTAGTGCTCATCCAGATTAATGTGCTCTTGGTCTCCATCCCCTAAACCCCACCACCTCCCCTTTGGCAACCATCAGTCTGTTTTCTATAGTGAAGGCTCTATTTCTTAGTTTGTCTCTCTTTCTTTTCTCCCTTTGCTCATTTGTTTTGTTTCTTAAATTCCACATATAAGTGAAATCATGTGGTATTTGTCTTCCTCTGACTTATTTTGCTTAGCATTATATTCTCTAACTCCATCCATGTCGTTGCAAATGAATCCTCTTGAATTTTTTGAGATTTGTTTCGTGGCTCAGAGTGTTTTCCAGTTTGGTGATGTTCCACATGAATTTGAGCAGAAAGTGTTTTCTGCTGCTTTTGGATGGATTTTCTATCAATGTCAGGTCAATTTGGTTGATAGTGTTGTTCAAGTGTTCTGGAATTATACTGATTTTCTTTTTCTAAGAGATTTACTTCTTTTTATTTGAGAGAGTGTGTATGCTTGCGTGTAAGCTGGAGGAGGGGCAGAAAGAGAGGGAGAGAGAAAATCTCAAGCAGATTCCCCTGGGTGGAGAGTCCTGTTGTGTGGCTCATGGTGGGGCTCTATCCCAGGACCCCGGGATCATGACCTGAGCTGAAACAAAAAGTCTGCTGCCTAGGGGAACCTGGGTGGCTCAGTGGGTTAAAGCCTCTGCCTTCGGCTCAGGTCATGATCCCAGAGTCCTGGGATCAAGCCCCACATAGGGCTCTCTGCTCCACAGGGAGCCTGCTTCCCCCATCTCTCTCTGCCTGCCTTTCTGCCTACCTGTGATTTCTGTCAAATAAATAAATAAAATCTTAAAAAAAAAAAAAAGTCTGCTGCCTAACCCACTGAGCCACCCAGGCGCCCCATACTGATTTTCTATTTACTTGTTTTATCAGTCACAGGGAAAAGTGTTAAAATCTTCTGCAATAATTGTAGCCAATCCAGCTTTCTTTTGATTAGTGTTTGCACGATTATCTTTTTCAATCTTTTTTCCTTTAACCTGTCTGTATCTTCCTATTTAAAGTGGATTTCTTAGGGAAAGCATGTAATTTGGTGTTGCTTTTGTTTTTCTAGACTATATTTGCCTTTTACCTGGAGTATTTGCATTTAATGCCGTTACCAGTATGTTTGGATTTATGTTGCCCAACTTGCTTATTTCTTTCTCTTTGCTCTTTGCTGCTTTTTCCCTCTTCCTGACTTCATTTGGACTAACAGAAGCTTTAATATTCCATTTTATCTCCACTGCGGGCTTATTATTACCTCTTTGGCTTGTTTTATTACTGATTGCTCTAGGGTTTACAACATAGTTCTTTAACACCACAGCGTTCCTTCAGTTAGTGTTTTATCACTCAGTGTACAGGGCGAGAACTCTGCAGCAGTGTTCCGTTTATTTGCCTGCCCCAGAAAATCTCTTAAGTCCTTCCCCAGTGCTGCAGGTTCAGCCCCTGCACCCAAGAGGAGAGTGAGTGAGTAGGCCCTGAAGGACGAACTTCAGATTTCACGGTTCATTTAGGAGACATATTGAGCAAATCACGTAAAATTGAGATCGGAAAAGCAAATGTAGTCTCATTTTTGGGCAAGGGGTGGGGCGTTCTTTGATTCTTTTGGCTAAAAGAGTGAGGGAAAGTTCAGTGTAACAGAGACAGGTGAAGCCTGGGCCATGATTAGTGGGTGGCTGCCCTTATCAGTTTAATGCCAGTTAAAGGTGAAGATTCAGGTACTACCTAAGAATCAAGAAGGGTTCCATTGAGAACCATCAGTCTCCTAAGTCCCAAGAGTTAAGCTCCTCTACCTGCCAGCATCCTTCTTAATGCTAAGACTTGGCCCTGTTTTAGCCAAGACCTTCCTTTATGTCAAGCAGTAGACTCAAGGACTTGTTACTTCCCAACACTGAAGTTCACTCGCCAGCTCTCAGTTGTGAGTTGAGATCATCAGACCTGCATAGCTGCTTTGGGCTAAGAGCTCATCTCTGCAGTTCTCCTTTTAAGGATCCATCTCTAGACAAGCACAGCTTGCTCTCTGGCAGCTAAGTTATCTGCTTTCTCATCCAAGGAACTTTGGACAACCCGTCCGTAAATGTAGATGCAGCTTCATTCATTTTTTTTCTCAGATGTTGACATTTTAAATACTTAAAAGGGATAGTAATACCTGTATGGTACTTGGAGGAGTAGGGTTTGTCCAGTCACCTGGATGGTATATGTTTATGCGCACAGACATATGTTTATTTCCCTTGGGCACGATTAACTGAGCCATACGTGATTTAATTTCTTTGTATTTGCTTAGAATACATTCAGGGACATCCTAAGGCTATGCTACACTTTATAGGTTTGGCTGCATTGATTTGGGAGAGAAGAGAGAAAGGAGACATGAACTTGACATTTCTTGAGTGCATGTTCAGGGCCAGGCCTCTTACAGATGGGAAATAGCAGAGCCAGAAATCGAATCTGCCTGACTCCCGCATCATCTTTTGTAGCCTTTGTCATGAGTGGCATTTTAAATGTGGTTACGTTTAAATTTCTTTCCTATTATAAATGGACACAAGGTTCTGGTATGTAGAGGGAAGAGTGGAATGGATAATTCCGTTGAAATCCACATCTTCAGGATCTTTCCTTCCCCCTGTTTCAGCAAACTCTTAAGAGTGGAGCCACATTGATAGGATGGTGTGTAGGGGTGGAGCCATGTTTCAGTTGGTCTTCAGAAAGGATATAAAATATTCACGTAAGAAGCTTTTTTAATAAAAATTTGGGAAGCAATGAAACCTCTTGCTGCCAGACATGGAAAATTGTGAAAAGGAAGCAGATCAGGTCTGGCTTATGGATATTTATATTCTGCCCCACCCCTAGCTAGATTCAGGCTGGCCCCACCCCTGAGGTGTCCAGAGCAAGTCCATACCTGTTGACTACAAACTGCATATCATTTACCTAGAAGAATGTTCTAGAACAGGATTGGAACCTCTTTTGTTGTCTGTCGTTGGGTAACAAAACCCACTCCCAGGCTTAAGGCTTAAGACCACAGCCATTTTATATTTGCTCACGATTCTGTGACTCAGGAATTCAGGCAGGGCTCAGCCAGGCGGTTCTTCTCTGTGTGGCCCAGCAGGGGCCTCTCACGGGGTTATAGGAATCGAGAGAGTGGCTGGAGGTGGACCATCCAAGATGGCTTCACTTCCCATGACAGGTCTGGCATCGTGGTGGGGATGGCTAGGAGGCAAGGACCTCTCCTCCCCTTGGCTGACTGGGATTTTGTTACATGGCAGCAGGGTTCCAAGAGTGAGCATTCCAAGCCGTGAAGGTGGATTGGCATTTCATACAGGGCCAGCCTCAGAAGTTGCCTCCTCCCCATCCTGTGGGCCCAAACAAGAATCTGGGCTGGCCCTGTGATAAGGAGGGGGCAGAGAACAGCCATTCAGGAGGAGCCCACAGGTTGGACGGAGGCCTGTCAAGGCTGTCTTTAGGAACACAACCTACAAGAGAATCCTTTCCCTGGAGTGCTTGAGCCCCAGCCCGGGCCGGTTCAGTCAGAATCTGATGGAACAGCCAGGAGCTACTAGGGAAGTCCTGTGTGCATACTCCTGCAAGCACGGTTTGCATTGAGGTCCTCAGTCTGGCTCTTCATGGCATTGCAGTGTGCGAGACTACTCCCACTCCTTTGAGCCACACTGATAAGAGAAATTGAAAATAATTCAAGTGCTCTTACTTTTTTTTCTAGGACACAGTCCTGTTTCTATAAAAATTTCCCCCGTCTGTTCCCGCATACACTGATGTCGAGTACTATTGTTTTTATAATAGTTGGAAAGTATGGTTAATTCTTGGTAAGGACGAGGTCTTCTGTGTCTGTGACTTCTGTAATAGCCCAGCATTAGACTGTGGTAGGTATTTAGGGAATTGTTTCAGGATTGAACCATTGGCACTGCTGCTGCTGAGTGTTATTAGTATCTGTCAAAACTGTGCTCTTATAGATCAAACAATTACACATCCCTGTTAAGAATTCAGAAAAACATGTGATCTTGCACTTACACAGATTTAAAATTAGATTCAACTTGAAGAGTGACCTAAACACTTTCAAAAGAAAAACATTTTTTAAAATGTGGGAGCATATTTAGAATACCTCGAATAAATATAATTTACTTCTGTCAAATGACTTCATTTAGAAAGGCCTAAGGCAGAACTCTTCTGACTTTGAACCATTTAAAATATAGGATGTCTTTGGGGTGCCTGGGTGGCTCAGTCATTTGGGCCTCTGACTCTTGATTTCAGCTCAGGTCATGATCTCAGGGTCATGAGATCAAGCCCCACCCATCAAGCCTCATGTCAGTCTCTGTGCTGGCATGAAGCCTGCTTGGAATGCTCTCTCCCCTTCAGCCACTACCCCCCCACCTCACCCACATGCCCCCCCAATAAATAAATAAACCAACACGTACGTGTGCATAAATACATAAAACACAGGGCATTTTCTTTGTTGCTTTCAACACAGGAATGCACAGATTTTACTCTTGAAACTACTTATTAATGGTCCAGAAGAGTATTGTAGCTTATGGAGTACTAAACCATGAGATTGTTCAATCATGAATCTGTCCTGTAAGAGGTACAGGTTACAGTTCTGGTATAATCTCTGGGGGGACTTTAGAAGCTGTGTTTTTCCTTTGGGATGGAGGAATATCTGGGGTGGAGGGATATCTGAGGGGTCTGTGTTTCCAAGTGACTCTTAACCTGCGGTAAAGCTGGAAAACCACTCTTGCAGAGAAATCCATATCTCCGTTCTCTGCCTGAAAGTTCCATTTCTACTAGAAAGTATCCTAAAAGATTTTCCCAGTGTAGGAACCTGCAGCTAGGGACCCTTAAGATAATACAGATGGTTGGTTGTTGGTGGTTTTTTAAATTGAGTTGTGGTTTACATACCATAAAATTCATCTCTTGTAAGTGTACAATTCAGTGATTTTTTTTTTAGTAAACATACAGAATTGTATAACTATCACTGAAATCCAATTTTGTAACACTTCCATCTCCCACAGAAGTTCCAGGATATCTGTTTGTGGTCAGTCCCTGCTCCCTTCTCCAGCCCCAAACAAGCACTTATTCTGTCCTCTCTAGATTTATGTTTTCTGGAGATTTCTTATAAATGAAATAATATGTAGTCTTTCGCATTTGGCTTCCTTCACTAGGTTCATCAACATGAACATGTTCCTTTTTATTGCTAACTGGTATTCTGTTGTATGAATTTACTGTGTTTTTTCTATCCATTCACCAGGCAATAAGACATTTGGATTGTTTTTGGTTTGAGGCGGTTATGAATGATGCTGCTGTGAACACTCACATGCAGGTTTCTGTGTGGCCATGTGTTTCTATCTGGCAGGCCTACATTTAACCTTTTAAGAAACCAACAAGCAGGGGCGCCTTGGTGGCTCAGTGGGTTAAAACCTCTGCTTTCGGCTCAGGTCATGATTTCAGGGTCCTGGGATCGAGCCTCGTGTTGGGCGCTCTGCTCAGTGGGGAGCCTGTTTCCTCCTCTCTCCCTGCCTGCCTCTGTGACTACTTGTGATCTCTGTCTGTCAAATAACATAAATAAAATCTTAAAAAAAAAAAAAAAAAGAAACCAACAAGCATTTTCAAAGTAGTTGTACATTTCAGCAGTGAGTGAGGGTTCCAGTTTTGTCACATCCACCCAACACCTGGTACTGTCAGTCCTAGGAATTATAGGCAATCTAGCAGGTATGTAGGGGTATCCATTTGTGGTTGTAATTTGTATTTCCGTAATAAGTGATGATGTTGAGCTTCTTTTCATGTATTGTTTAGCAATTCCTGTATCTTCTTTGGTGAAATGTCTTCAGATCTTTGCCTGGTTGTTTTTTATTGGGTTGTTTGTTGTCTTGTTATTGAGTTGTGAGAGTTCCTTATGTATTCTGGATTCAAGTCTTTTTTTAAAAAATATTTTATTTATTTATTTGAGAGAGAGCGAGCATGAGAGGAGAGAGGTCAGTGGGAGAAGCAGGGAGCTGAGCAGGGAGCCCAATGTGGGACTCCATCCCAGGATTCCAGGATCATGACCTGAGCCAAAGGCAGTCGCTTAACCAACTGAGCCACCCAGGCATCCATGGATTCTAGTCTTTCGTCAGATGTGTGACTTGTAAATATTTTCTTCCAGTGTGTGGCTTGTCTTTTCATTTTCTTATATGGTTGTCTTTTGAAGAACAAATGTTTTTAATTTTGACTAAGTTCTGTTTTATCAGTGGTTTTCTCTTCTTGGTCAGTTTTTAGTTTCATGTATTTAAAAATCTATGCCTTGGGGCATCTGGGTGGCTCAGTGGGTTAAGCCTCTGCCTTTGGCTCAGGTCATGATCTCAGGGTCCTGGGATCGAGCCCTGCATCGGGCTCTCTGCTCAGCAGGGAGCCTGCTTCCCCTCTCTCTCTGCCTCTCTCTCTTTTTTTTTTTTTTTTAAATTTTATTTAA
>ML107615.1:0-14003 GCA_003697995.1 Taxidea taxus jeffersonii | reverse complement strand
AGAGAGAGAGGAGGAAGCAGGCTGTCTGTAGAGCAGAGAGCCCGATGCGGGGCTCGATCCCACGACCCTGGGATCATGACCCGAGCCGAAGGCAGCAGCCTTAACCCACTGAGCCACCCAGGCGCCCCTCTCTGCCTCTCTTTCTGCCTGCCTCTCTGCCTGCTTGTGATCTCTGTCAGTCAAATAAGTAAATAAAATCTTTAAATAAAAATAAAAATCTATGCCTTGTCCAAGGTCACAAAGATTTTCTCCTGTGTTTTTATCTAGAAGTTTTATAATTCTAGCCCTTACCTATGTCTGTGTTCCACTTTGAGTTAATTTGGGGGTATGGTGTGAGGTAAGGGTGTAAGTTCTTTTTTTTTTTTTTAAAGATTTTATTTATTTATTTCAGAGAGAGAGAGTGAGAGAGAGCATGAGAGGGGAGAAGGTCAGAGGGAGAAGCAGAACTCCCCAGGTTCCCGTGGAGCTGGGAACCCGATGCAGGACTCGATCCCGGGACTCTGGGATCATCACCTGAGCTGAAGGCAGTTGTTTAACCAACTGAGCCACCCAGGCACCTTTTTTTTTTTTTTTTTTTTTTTTAAACATCAGTACAGGCAGTTATCTTGACACCATTTGTTGAAAAGACCATCCTTTCCCCCACTGAATTCCCTTGGCAAAACCAACTGGCCATAAATGTAAAGGATTATTTCTGGGCTTGGTTCTCTTCCATTGACTTATATGTCTATCACTATCCTGGTTTCTTACAGTTTTACAGTAAGTTTTGCAATCTGGTAGTATATGTTTTCCAACTATGTTATTTTTCAAAATTGTTTCACCCATACCAGGTCGTTTGTATTTCCATCACAATTTTAGGATCAGCTTGTCAATTTCTACAAAATGGTTATCTCTTTTTAAACCTTTCTATTTTTCATTCAGGAGTTTGAGACTTCTCAGCAAGAAGCTGAAGCTGACTCACTGCTCTTTGAGAGGTTGTAATAAATGGTTCCTGAGAGACACTTGCTGTCATGGCATTTCTCCAGGCGAGCATGTTACGTGTAACAGCTAGTGAGCACACAGGACAAGCCCAACTCCAGAGCACCAGTGGGGGCAGGGTGGGGGTAGAGTTCCCTTCCCCCAGAGTCTCACCAATAGTTGGCCCTCTATAAATACGTAATAGGAGTGAGAGAACATCTGCAGTTAAAACAAACAAACAAAAAAACAAACCAAGTTGAAGATGAAGCATTTATCTTCTCCCTTCTGTTTGAGCCTTCCTTATTTGAAAGCCATCTTGATACCAGTAAGTTTTGCAGCAGCCTGGCCAAGCAAAGGCTCCCTCTCCACTGGGTTACAGGCAGTGTCTTGGCTGATGGCTTTTATCAGATTTTTTTTCACCTGTTCTTGCCTAAGCCTGTAGCACATTATCACTCACACCAGACATGCTTTTATCTCTTCAGAAGCTTGCAAGAGGAAGGTGCTTTCCTTCCTCAATTGTACTTAGAGGAACATTTTATCTCTTTCTTGCAAAGGTTGGCTGTTCATCTTTTAACATTTTAAATGGGCATTTCTTTTGAACAGGCTGCCTTCCAAAACCTGTATAACTTTTCCTTCTACTTCACCAGGCCTCTTGTGCCAGATTCACTGAAACCCAACTAATATTTATTGAGCGTTTGAAATATTCCGGCTGCCATTTGAGGCCCTCACAGGTGTGGAGAGGGTTCTTGCCCTCATGGAGCTTACAGTCTGGTCAAAGAGACAGTGTGTAGTGTAAGCACACAGATAGCTATGAGGAGCAGTAGTATCAGAGCCTGGAAAGATCTCAGGGCTTCCCAAGTAACGTGCTGTGAACTAGGAGCTGCCTTTGCTTCATATTTTAAAAGCATGATCTTGACTTTCAGAATTTAGTTCTTGGAAATCTCTCGTGGTGGTTTAGCCTTGCTGACTGTAGAACAGAGTGCTTGACTTCCTTGTCCTGCTGACTCACTTTGCTATCTCTGATTGTACAAGGCTCTAGGATATATTTTTCATTATTGTTATTTGATGGGCATTCTGTTTTCCCTTGGAGAAAGGGCTGTATATTTAACAAATGAACCGTGAGTGACATGCTTGTAAAAGGAGTAACATGATATTTTAAGCACCTCATCTGTTATTTAATATATTGTTAGAAGCGGGATTCTTTTCTCTCACATCGCTTAGTACTTCCACCAGAAAAAGGAGGTGGCAGAGGATTTCTGCCCCCCCACCATGCATTCTTTCTTCTTCTCTCTTTCTTTTTTTTTTTTTAAGATTTTTATTTATTTATTTGACAGAGATCACAAGCAGGCAGAGAGGCAGGCAGAGAGAGAGGAAGGGAAGCAAGCTCCCTGCTGAGCAGAGAGCCCAATGCGGGGCTCGATCCCAGGATTCTGAGATCATGACCTGAGCCGAAGGCAGAGGCTTTAACCCACTGAGCCACCCAGGCGCCCCTTCTTCTTTCTTTTTAAAAAAATTTATTTATTTATTTGATGGAGAGAGACACAGTGAGAGAGGGAACACAAGCATGGAGAGTGGAAGAAGGAGAAGCAGGTTTCCCGCTGAGCAGAGAGACCGATGTCGGCTCAATCCCAGGACCCTGGGATCATGACTTGAGCAGAAGGCAGACGATTAATGACTGAGCCACCCAGTCCAGTGCCCGCCCCCCCTGCTTTCTGTACTGTGGGAAACCCTATTTATCAGAATCTCCTGGCAGGTGTCCTGGTTGGGTCCATGGGCGGTGCTAGTCTGGTGGTCTCATGGATCCAATTTGGGGACTTGTTTGAACCCTGGGGGTGAGAGTTTGTTTGTCTGTTTTTAATCTAACCCACACCCATGCAAACCACGTTCCCCATACCATTACCAAAATAACCCTGGCCAAGACTCAAGAAAAACCTGGTAAGTGACCTAAAATTAAATGTGTGAACTCTTCCTGACCTTTGCATTACAATCTGTTGTTGCTGTTGTTGTTGTTGGGTATTCTTGACTTTTTCCCCAGGAAAAGTCTGGGGAGTAGAAGTTTGAGTCATTATCCTAAGCCTAAAGAAGGGATGGAGGATTAGGGAAGGAAGGTTACTGCTAATAAGCATAGGTGGGGTCAGTGCAAATTGTAGCAGGTCTAAGATCTTCTTTTTAACCTAGCCATAAAGATTCCATGACATTACCAGTCACTGGTTTTGTCTGAGAGAGAGCCCTGTTATGGTCTTGACTTTGAACATGAACCATATTGCTCCTGGTGCCTGTAAGCCGGCTTTGCCCTTTTACCTTCAGCTGAGTCTTCTCCTTGATGAGCCCAGGTGTAGAGTGTGGTATGTTTACCCCCGACACCTTTCAGATTATAGGTCATACAAGCCTTGAAAAAGGCTTGGTCTTTACTCTGGCTTGAAAATAAACGTTTTGGGTATTAAAACACTTTGTTTCCTAGTTTTACCTTCCTGCTGGTTAGTGGTAGTTCTAGGAGTGAGTTTATTGTCTTCTGAAAAGGCATGTGGTGTTGTGGGACTTTTTCAAACATCATGAGCCCTTTAGAATTTAATGTTTGCATTTATCTAGATCTCAGAATTTTTTATTTTTACCACAAAAATTAAACATTGCAAGTATATAGGAGAGTATAGAAAATAATGTGGCAGACATCTGTGTGCCTATCACTGAGATGAAATGTTTATATTATTTTTTATCATTCCTGTGAATTTGTACTTGTACCACTTTTATGAATCCCCATGATTTTGTGTGTCTTAAAAATGAATAGACTAATGTATTGTTATAACTTGCTTTTTTGTCGTTTTTAATTCAGAGTTATGTTTTTGTGATGTATCCAGACAGATCCAGCCCATTTATCTTAACTGCTGTGTCGTGTTCCCTTGATATGTGGATAAATATATTGCAACTTATTTATCTGTATGCACAGAGAGGGACAGTTAATTAATGCACCTAAATTTCTAATTGTTTTCTAATTGTTGGTATATATTGATTTTTGTGTGTGTGAGTATCTCCGTCTAGCAGCCTTACTGAACTTATATTAGTTCTGGCCATTGTCCTGGCAGATTTTCCTGCCTTTCTTAATACATATCACACTTGAGTTTCTTCCTTTACAGCCCTTGTATCTCTCCTCTCTTCTTACTGTGTCAGTTTGCTAGGGCTGCCATGACAAGGTACCACAGACTGAGTGACTTAAACAACAGAACTTTATTTACTCGCAGTTCTAGAGGCTGGGAGTCCAAGATCATAGTGTCAGCAGGGTTCATTTCTTCTGAATATCCCTCTGCGGCTTGTAGATGGCCTCCTTCCTGTGTCTTCACATGGTTGTCCTCTGTGTATGTCCTATCTTCACTTCTTCATTAGGAGATAGCCACAGTGGATTAGGGCCTGCTGTAGTGACCTCGTTTAACCTTTATTTCTTTAACAGCCCCTTCTCCAAATACGGTCACCTTCTGGGTTCCTGGGGATAAAGACTTCAAGGTAGGAATTTTAATGGGACAGAGTTCAGCCCATAACACTATGCTGGCTAAGCCACCCAATATACCACTGACCTCAAGTACTGATGGTGGAGTCCTTGATTTCTTTCTGACTACAGAGGTTTTTAAAGAGAATGTTCTTGGGCCCCCTGGGTGGCCCAGTCATTAAGCGTCTGCCTTCGGCTGGGGTCTTGATCCCAGGATCCTGGAATTGAGCCCTGCATCGGGCTCCCTGCTCCATGGGGATCCTGCTTCTCCCTCTCCCAACCCCCTTGCTTGTGTTCCCTTTCTCCCTGTGTCTCTCTCTGTCAAATAAATAAAACCTTTAAAAATAAATAAATAAATAAATAAAGAGAATGTTCTTAAAGTTTCAGCACTGAAAGGGACTGTCACTGTGGGTTTGTGGATGTGGATACCTTTCACTAGGTTAAAGAAATTCCTTTTTGTATCTTGTTTGTTCTCATAAATGGATGTTGGAGACTTTCCAGCCCCATGAGGGCCCCTTCGAAAGTTAGAGTCAGGAAAGGCAAACGCCTGGCCTTCAGGATGGCAGGGTTTGGAGACATGACCTGGGATCCATCCAGAGGCTAATTTGGAAAGAGCAACTTGAGGCGGAGGAGGGAACACGCTGTCAGAGTCTGGTTCGAGCGGATACATGGCGTGACTGGGGGGCGGGGGGATGCGGGGGGGATGTGAAGGTGGCGGTTTCCTCAAATACCCGAGGTGGACGGCTCCTCATCAGTCCAGTTCTGTGGTGTGGTATTTGGCTTTGTCGTTAGAAGCTTAGCTTCCAGTTCCTGGTACTCTGCTACCATCCTTTTAATTAGCTTCTTTTCCTCCTCATCACCATGGCCATTTTCTGCTGGTTGCAGTGAGGAACGTTTTATGGCCCAGCCATCCTCCCTTCTACTCTCTGTGACTGTGCTCTCTGGTTCCCTTCTAGGTTTTTGAGTTGGACACTCTTAAGATTTTCCATTATGTTTACTTTCTAGTATGTACCTTTCTCATGTCTTTATTATAATTTACATACAATTCACCCTTTCAAGGTGCATTGTTCAGTGGTTGTTAGAATATTCAGAGTTTCATAACCATCACCAGCATCAATTTTAGAACATTCTCATTACCCCAGAAAGAAACTCCATGCTCTCTAGATATCTCCCATTTTCCCCCAGGTCTCCAGGTGCTGGGCAGTGTACTTCCTGTTTGTATAAGATTTGCCTCTTAAGTATATGCATTTTATTTTTATTTTAAGATTTTATTTATTTATTTGTCAGAGAGTGAGCAGGAGCGAGCACAGGCAGACAGAGTGGCAGGCAGAGGGAGAAGCAGGCTCCTTGCTGAGCAAGGAGCCTGATGTGGGACTCGATCCCAGGACGCTGGGATCATGACCTGAGCCGAAGGCAGCCGCTTAACCAACTGAGCCACCCAGGCGTCCCAAGTATATGCATTTTTTTTTATTAAGATTTTATTTATCTATTTGTCAGAGAGAGAGAGAACGAGCACAGGCAGACAGAGTGACAGGCAGAGGCAGAGGGAGAAGCAGGCTCCCTGCCGAGCAAGGAGCCCGATGTGGGACTCCATCCCAGGACGCTGGGATCATGACCTGAGCCGAAGGCAGCTGCTTAACCAACTGAGCCACCCAGGCGTCCCCCAAGTATATGCATTTTAAATCGCCCTTAGGTTCTGCTTTGCGGTATCCCACAAACTATTTTTCATCATAGAAGAATTTTTTTTATCCCCTTTTATTATTTCTTTCTAAAGATCACATTGATGTTAACTTAAGAGGCTTTATGCTTGGAAAGTTAATAATCAGGATTCATGGCTACTGAATATAGAGTGGAAAATATTACGCTGAGATCTTTTGGTGAATATCTTTTGGTGAAGCAATTACATTTCCTCAGATGATCCAATACAAATGTGTACTATCATCTGCTCTGTTCTAAGTAGTATGAAATCTAGATTCCCTGAAATACAGGAACTAACTCTCCCTTGAGTGAGCTCCTAGGGACTTCTCTAAGTTACTTGGATTGGAACCCTAATATATCATTAAGTGGTTCCAATGTTTTTATCCTTCTTTTTTAACCTCCATCCTCATTACCATATTTCATTGCCTTGATACGAACACAGGTTTTTCTGTTTATAGTTGTACAAGAACAAGATATGTTTCTTGGGTGCCTGGGTGGCTCAGTCGGTTAAGCTCAGGTCATGCATGGTCTTAGAGTCCTGGGATTGAGCCTCGCATCGGGCTGCCAGCTCATGATCCTCTCCCTTCTCATGCTGCTTCTCTCTCTGTGTGTGTCTCTCAACTAAATAAATAAATAAATAAATAAATAAATAAATAAATAAAATCTTCCCCCCCAAAAGATACACTTCTTCTTTTCTTCATCTTCTTTCTTTGAAAAAATTCGGTCCTATAGAAAACTTGAAGGAATAGGACAAAGAACACCCAAATCCCCCTCACCTAGATTTGGCCACTTAACATTTTGCTGTATTTGAAGTTCTCTTCTCTCTGTATCTCTCAGATTTTTTTTCTGTACCATTTAAAAGTAAGTCGTAGACACCATGACATTTACTCCTAAATATGAACTAATTAATATATCTAATATTCACATCCTTACTCAAGTTTCCATTTGTCCCCAAAAGGCCCTTTTTCTCGTCTCCCTTTTCTTTCCTCCTTCCCTCCTTCCCTCCCTTGCTTCCTTCCTTCCATAGTGTCTTACTCTTTGGAAATTGGGAATCCTTATTTATGTCTTTAATTTTCAAATGTACTTATTTTACAGGGCCTGTCAGGCCGGACTGTTTCCAGATTCCTGCCTACAGTGGGTTGCCCCCATCCTATGTTTTGTGATTTTTAACATGAGCTCATCGTAAGCAGGGTGCAGGAGGTGCAGACCCGTGGTCACAGGTCTCAGGGGAGACTATTCCATCCTCTCTTCATGGAAAGACAGGCCTTTCTCCAGTCTCACGTTCTCTTCGATTCTCTCTCAGTTTCTGACACTCGGGGATTTCCAGTCCTTTTCTTTTGTTCTCCAGTTGCATAAGGTACTTGCAGCAGTAGGGTTTTCTGGTTATGTAGGCCATCAAATTACTGTAACTGGAAGGTCCCCTGACTTTCATTTTCAGAACTGAGACTTGGCGCTTCAAAGAATTTTTAAGGCTCAGGTTTACTCTTCTGCAGACTTTCAGCAAGTGTCCAGCGTGGTTGTCTTTCCCCCCATCCAACAAGTCCAGGAGTCTTAGCTTCCAGATGATTAACCCCAATTACAAAGATCTTGCAAACTCTTATTTTTTAAATGACGTGGGGGTTGGAGAAGGGATGGGGTTTCCAGAACGTGGTAGGGAGGGTAGTGAAGTTGTCCAAGCCGCAAGTGCCTTGTTTTGCTAAATCTTTCAGTCCTTAAGGGCGTCCGCACATCAGCATTTGAATATTTGAATGTGTTAGAATGGTTTGCTTTGCGGTGTGATCAGGCCCCGTGATCAAGCCCCGGCAAAGCTACTACGTTTTATAAGATGAAAAGAATCGTGGTTCACTCCCCTGCTGAGGTTGTAGTTTGAAGGATTTATGACTTTTAACATTTTCTTTTTTTAGACAGGATCTTATTTTCAACAACAGATGGAAACAGCTGTGTCTAAAGCATGTTCCCTCCTGCATCTTGTGAATTTACCAGCAAATGATGATTTAGGAGCTCTCAAAGCTACGAGAACCCCATTTTGACAAACCCAGGCTTGGGTAAGGTGGGTGTGAAGCACTCAGTTTAAAAAAAAGAAAAAAATCTTCTCTATAATTTTCAGTTTGCAAATTTGCAGCTACCCCCATGTAACTATAGAAAACATCTGTTTTTTGTTTTTTTTTTCTCCTTGCGGCCCACTTGACCTAAATTATCTATTGATCTCTTCATATTTCATGCAATGCCAAGTTTCCTATCCCAAGGAGGAAGGGAAGAGGCCTTTAGGCATAAATGGCTCAGAAATATTCATTAACATTTTTGGTAATTGATTAACTGTCCTTTGGTTTTGAAATGAGAAGATAAAGGATTCTGTGATTGAGAAACCTCTTTGGACTTTGGTTTTCCTTCTCTACAGTAAGTGGTTAGATGACGTTAGTAGCTCTTAACTAGGGGGAGGTTTCAGAATTGTCTGAAGAACTTTTCTTTAACTTTCTGCTTTGAAATAATTAGAGATTCTCAGGAAGTTGTTAGAATAATACAGAGTGGCCCCTTGTACCTTTATGTGGTTTTCCCCTGTGGTACATCTTCCATAACTCATGGTATAATAGCAAAATGAGGAAATTGATGGTACCCTTGGTACAAACCCCAGACCTCACTGAGGTGTCACCAGTGGGACCGGCACCCGTTTGTGTGTTGTGTAGTTTGTGCAACTGTATCACCTGTGTGGGCTGGAGTGTCCACCACCACAGTCGAGTGACTGTGCCCATGGCTGCAGAGACAGACCCCTAGTGCCTCCCTTCATGGTCACACACACACACCCGTTGCTCACCCCTGGCAGCCGCCCATCTGTTCTCGGCCTCTGTAATTCCACTGTTCAGTTTACGCTGCATAAATGGAATCCTTCGTACGCACCCTTCAGGATTAGCTGTTTTCACTTAGTGTAATTCCCTTTCCATATTGTTGCGTGTATCAGCAGCTTGTTCCTCGTTGTTTGGGGGTTAAGTGTACTCTGTGGTATGGACGGACCATGGTTTATTTAAGCCGCCAGAGGGACTTTACCAAATGCTCCTCAGCTGGGGCAGCCGTACCATCGCTTCTGCACTGCCCTCTCCAAGACACCTTTTACTCCACTCTTCTGTCCGTTCTTCACTCTGATGGCTTTGACGCATTTCCGAGTAGTTGCAGACATTCGTGTACTTCCCTTTAAATATTTCAACATGCATACCATTAGCTGGTATTCAGTACTAGTTTATAGTTTCTCTTGGCGTAAAATTTGCATCCAGTGAAAGGCACGCATTTTAAGTATATGTTCGCTGAGTTTTGAGGCGCGCATAGACAAGCACACCTCGCACTCCTATCAAGATAGAAACATGACATCTTCCCACTAACCTCAGACTGTGGGTCCGGAGACTTATAGCCCAAACATGAGCTATTTGTAAAAGGTCCCTAATTCTGATAAGACTGACTCTAATGCATCCCATCTAAAGAGCCCCTGGGTACTTGATAGACCTCGTTCAGGCCAGAAGACTGGCTTAAAGTGAGGGTAGTTCTTCTGATCTCAGGAGTGTGTGACATCCTTACTCCAGCAGAGCTGCTGCCGTCCTCAGGCAACCAGGTCTGCCGGAGACAGTAAAATGAGAGAATTATGCAACAGACTCCCATGTGACCACCACCTCAACTCTACAATAAGCATTTCCGCATGTTTGCTGTATCACAAATCGTTCATCAGTGCAGCCCTTCAATGGGCCACGCTACTGTTCTGCCTTTCACCGCATCTCTGCGTGACCTCTGGGATTGCGCTCCTGTGCAGCACAAGCTCAGAGAATTAAAACAGAGCTGGTAACCATGTGAAAATGAGGAGAAGCTGAGCCTGCAGATGTGAGCAGCATGTTCGCTCGCTGCCATTGGGGATATGACGTGTGTTTCCCGAGGCGAGCTAGACGTCCTGTGACTTGGCTCCATAAGGCATCTGTACTGGAGACGAAGGACGAACCGCCCGAGGAAATGGACTCTTTCTTAAAGTCCTGGAGAGGCAGGCCGACTGCCTTCCTGAAGCCCTATTTATAGATCCCAGAGGAAATCTAGGGGATTTTATCTCGCTTCCCACCCTACCTTACAAAATTAGTTCAGGTGGGTGGTTAGAATCCTAATGTTAAACACCAGTTATCTAAATATACATGTAAGGTGGGAGCAGAGGGTCAGAAAAGACTGATATTCTCCAACTTGAGGACTCCAGCCGACGAGATAAAAAACTATGCGCCTGGTGTCTGTAGCTGTCAAAGACTACTTGTGAGCCCAGAGGTTTTCTTCTCTTTGCATCTATAATTAGCTGTCATGGGTATGCCTCCTGCTGCAAAACATGACGAGTATTAAATAAGCAAATTTGACTCATCTAAATAGTTTTCCTCATGAGCTCGATTATGTCCTTTTAGTTTCTGCTTTGGTGTGGCATGTCACCTTGTCAAGAAAATCTAGACTTCAGGAGAGAACCTGTAGGGTGTTCCTGGTTGGTCTGGGGCCCCTGGGCTCCCTATTCTGGCCGCCTTTGCTGTAGGGGCCATTGGCTTGCTTGGCTCATCCTGGTGACTCAGATTCTTCTGTTACATTCCCTTTGATGGTCAGCGTCTTCCCAGGCTCAGGTCAAAACTTTGCTTCTGGTTGAATGAACTGTGTGTCTCTTCCTTCGGCTTCTAGGTTTGCTTCCGTTTTAAATTATTTCTTCCCTCCTATTGACAGTTTGCCTTGTACTACCCCCTTTCCCCGGCAAGGCCCCCTTAGTTTCCTCTGGTTTTGGGGTTCCCATAGAAATGGCAGAGGCCCCCGTGGAAAACAGTGCACCTGCTCTGTGTGTTTGAATGGCGTGATATGTGTGTGTGTGTGTGCTTTTCGTGTTCCAGAGCCCCTAGCTGTTCTGCCCGCCTTGTTGATCTCTTACCGTCAGAGGACAAGATAGATAGACACAGGTCTCAGATCTGGGGCAGAATTCCCCATCAGGCCAGCGTGAGAGGGAAGAGTGGGGAGGGGGACCATGGGTGTGGACAGCCATGGAAGAGATCACTGTGGGCTTCTTGGGCTACACGCTGAGTTGTCAGTCTTGAGGCATGTCTAATTAAGGGTCTAGAATCATTGGTTTTTTTACTTTAAGAAGTAATTTAATAACTTAACAGTTATACTAGTGCTCTGTGCTTCCCTGACCACTCCGCCATCTATCTGAGTGCTTTGACAGTATTGCTCTGTGATTTCCCTTCTGATACCAGTTCCACTGGGGGGTTGGCCTTAACCTGTTCACGTGAAGCATCTCCTCTCCCGGAGCAGGAGACCTGCTCCCTGGTGCTGGTGCCTTGGCTTTCACTGGCCCCATTGGATGGACAATCTCAGCCTCCCCTTGTCTCTCACACCTGGCGTTTCATGCTGGTCAGGTCCAAACAAGAGGATCTCTCTTCCTGGTCTGTTCTCCTGTGTAGCTCTCTTGTTTTAGAGCAGTAATTAAAGGAGCAGGGTGTCTGGATGAACCTGTTCCTGTGATCTTATCAGCTTCCCAGAGCAACTGCAGAAAGAAGGCCTTTGTAACAGGCAGAGTGGGTGGGCCATGTTCTCTTTCCTTTACAGAGGGATGGCTTTCCTTTCTTAGCAGGTAGGGCCCAGCTTCGTCCTGTGCTACATTGATGCAGGAGAGAATTGAGAAGTGTGGGAACATTGTTTGGGCTTTTCCCCTTGCTCCTATGTTATTGTTTTCTAAAGGAACTATTTCTCTGGTTTAAATAAAGTGGCAGCAGCACCAGCTAACTAGAATTGAGAACCACTCCTCCTTTGTTCACGCTCACTCTGCTTTTCCAGTCCCCTGCTTATTTAGAATTTCACCTTTCTTGTGTAGATCTAGGGTCCTGATTGAAGGTCCTGGTGTCTCTTGTCAGGAAGAACTTGGTCCCAGCACTTCCTGTGCTGCTGGCCCAGGAATAGGTCATGTCCTATCCTCAGACACTGGGGTCTTCTCGGAAAGGCTGCGGACTTGGTGATGGGCACTGCTTATCTCTTTGGGAGAGAGGTCTTTTCGTCCACCCACAGAGCTAGAGATTTTTTGGACATGCCAGCTGCCCTCTAGAGCAAGAAACTCCTTCTTGCCAGTCTGTGGAATGTCACTTCTGCTGGAAATACATACGAATGCCGATTGACCCCTTCGAGTGAGCTTGGAAGCCAAAGACTGATTTTACAGAAGGAAAGACAGCATAAACACGCAGCCTTATGGGGGGTAATTACTGCCTTTCCCAAAATGATCTTTCTCTGGGAAGGTCAGCCTCGTCTCTAACTAGACATGTCCTTGAAGAACCAAGAGGGTGTCTCTCGCACCACAAGCTCTGAAGAAAACAAGTAATGTTCCTGCTCCACTATTTCCTCAATAAAGACATTAGCTAGTCCATGACCCAGAGCTGTCCCTGAGCTGCTCAGAATTTAGATCTATTCCTTTGCTGAGCCGGCAGGTTATATTTATATATGATCGGGACTGTTTGCTAGTAGAGAAGATTCTGAGGACTGCAGTCATTTGAACTGTTAAAGCTGATGATTATTTCTATAGGTCCCCTTTCCCATTATCACGTTAGAGGCCTCTTTTTTTTTTTTTTTTAAGATTTTTTATTTATTTATTTGTTAGAGAAAGATGCAGCACAGGCAGACAGAGAGGCAGGCAGAGGCAGAGGGAGAAGCAGGCTCCCTGCCGAGCAAGGAGCCCGATGTGGGACTCGATCCCAGGACGCTGGGATCATGACCTGAGCCGAAGGCGGCCGCTTAACCAACTGAGCCACCCAGGCATCCCTAGAGGCCTCTTTTTATGTCTGTTTGGAATATAAGGATCCATAAGGGGAGTTGGAATCTTCCTCTTTAGAGCTCAGGCCTTCAGGAAGGAGGCTGAAAGGATCACCTCTTTCCACAGATCCCAGTGGCCGTTCTAGTTCACATTCCCATCAGGTGGCCCTGGCCAGAGGCCCCATAAACTAAGGTATTGGCCCAAGAAGTCCATCTCTTTCCAATGAGTCATGCTCCTAAGTTCTAGTGGTCATGACCAGATGAGAGTCAGGTATACATAGTGTTGTCTGATGTTGGTGTTTACCTTTCTTGGCTAAACAGTAAATCCAGCACTGGTGCCCTAATAAGAATGGGAACTGTGTTCTTAAGATCGTAAAGTTCACATGTCATGTGCAGGAAAACAAACTGCAGTGGGCTTAACTCACAGAAGAGACTTTTAATACCAGCAAGTTCAGCCACTCGTGGTGGAAATCCGCTTGAGAAGCAACTAGAAAACTCAGAGTTCTCTGCCTCTGGCCATTTTATTGCCAGAAAGGTAAGGCCCAGGGGCACCTGGGTGGCTTAGTCGGTTAAGCAGCTGCCTTCAGCTCAGGTCATGATCTCAGGGTCCTGGGATCTAGTCCTACATTGGGGTCCCTGCTCTGCCGGGAGTCTGCTTCTCTCTCTGCCCCTTCCCCTCACCCAAGTGCGCACACGCACACACTCTCTCTCTCTCAAATAAATACAATAAATAAAACCCTAAAAAAGAGAGAGAGAGAAAGGTCAGCAGGGTTGCAATGCATGGACGTCTTTCATTTCTTAGAGTTAACCAAAGTAAAAATGAGTCAGAGTGTTACCTGGCTTCCTGCTTTGAGAAACCGTTGATGTCCTTCCATTTGTTCAGAGGTAAAATTTCCCAGCTGGCATGTTTTTAGAATGACACTCTAGTGAGTGTGAAGCATTTGAACTCTGAAGGGCAGGTGAGTATCTGCCCAAGGGCCCGCGGCCTGAGCTTGCTCAAGCAAGGTGGTGAGGCTGCCTCTTGGCCGCGAGACCCTGTCTCTGTGTCGACTTGCCCGTTTTCTCAGGAGAACTTTCCTCAGACCCCAGT
>ML107614.1:17463-36019 GCA_003697995.1 Taxidea taxus jeffersonii | reverse complement strand
GGAAACCAAGAGTCATATGCCAACCGACGGAGCCATGCAGGTGCCCCACGAGCTGAAAGCAGTTTGAATGCCCACCAGTAAATGAACGGAGGAGCAAAAGGTGGTATGTACGTACGACGGAGTTTCAGGCAGGAAATCCCGACACCTGCTCCAACATGGATGAGCCTGGAGGACAGGATGCGGAGTGAAATCAACCAGCCACCAAGACACAAACACCGTGTGATTCGACTTACAAGCGGTATCTAACTCGTAGTTGTCAAACACACAGAAACAAAGCAGAATGGTATTTGCTAGTGGCAGGGGGGAGAGGGGTGTTGTCTAGTGGGTATAAGATTTCGGATCTGCAAGACGAAAAGGTTCTGGAGATCTGTTTCACAAGAACGTACGCACATGCAGCACTACTGAGCTGCATACTTGACAATGATGAAGATGGTTCATTTTATATATATATATGTTTTAACTGCAGTTTTCAGAAAAAGAAAAGACAAAGTGCTGCCTAAAACCCCCTAATTTCATAATCTAGAAGTAAATTTAAGAGCTTATAATTAATTGACAGCACCAGGACAGCAAATCTCCTGTTATCTCTACCAGCAGTAGCTTAGGTGGCTCTCTCCCTCCTCTCCAGTGGTCCTCTCCCCCCCCCCTTTCCCTCCCTTTTCTCCTTTTCCTCCTTCACGACTTCCTCCCTACACAGGCTGGTTTCCTATAAATAAAATTTGTGCCATGCCTTATACCCTTTAAAGAATTTTCACTTTTATTATCCAGCTGATTTTCCCACCAGTCCTGCAAGGTTGGCATTCTTCCCACTTCATAAACTGGGACACAGAGACCCAGCAGTATTAAAGTCTACACCCACTGCCTTGTCAGTCTGTGGCAAAGCCTAGCCTCAAACCCCATACTTGACTGCACAATCTAATACTGTCCCAGAGAATCAGTCTTGGGGCCTGATGGGACCCAGGAGCCAGGATTTCTCATCTATACCCCACCCAGCTGTTTTGATGCAGGAGACCGCTGACCCAACTTGCAGACACATGTGGCCGCCCCATCTGGCATGAGGTTGGTGGATATGTGACCAGGGGGCTCTTGGCTTCCTTTAAGTGCCCAGAAGAGGCAATGTAGTGACACTGACCCTCCATGAGGAAGTGGCTATAGGAATAAGGCGCTCTCTCTCCTGAAAACAACTAGAAAAGGCAAAGGAGGGGAGGTTGGAAGGAAGAGAGAAAGATCTGGATGCATCACATGCCACAGAAAATAATCCCGCCCGTGGAAATCCCAAACCAGCCAACTGTCTTGGACGTTCTCTTTGTCTCTTAACATCTGGCACTTGGACGCTTGGGAAGGCGGGAGAAGATGAGGTGGGCTCTGTTTTCCAGGCGGGGTGCACGGGAGGGGGGCACCTGACCAGAGTGAGTCACGGGCAACACAGGGCAAAGCTGTCTCCGCACGAGGCCCGGCAGACCTGGAGAGTTTGGCTCCAGAAGCCAGGGTCACAAGGACAAGCAGACCCTGCACGAGAGACCAAGCACCCCTCTTGCCAGGAAAATGCCCTTGTGGTTGAAATCAGAGGCTGGGGGCTAAGTGGGAGAGAGAGGTAAAATATGAACCTAATTGGTTTGAGTAGAAAGATAAATGTTCCCTTTGTGACTATGCCACATTTATTCTGGAACTGGGGGATAAAACCAGATTTCTGTGGGGAGTCTGTGTTGTTCCTTTTTGGAGGCCTTAAAAAAAAAAAAACAGACAAATTTGTGCTAAAGATAAAAAGAGCTAACTCCTATGACTATCGGAATTTCCTTGAGACAGGCTGTGCAGCTGGATATCAGTCAGAACTCTCAGGAGAATTCTAGAAGGGAATACCTGATCCTGAGGCGTCCCTCTAGGGGAGCACCAATCCTCAGAAAGATGATGAAGATGTTGGGGTTAACTCACCAAACTGTGCTTCTCGGGCGCCAGGGTCATCCAGGGCAACAGGCTTCTAGAAGAGAACTAGGAGTCACCCGTGTGTCTAAACAAGTCCACACCTGGGTCTCCACCCTGGGCACCAGCACAGGCTTCACCGTGACATGCTGGGGCTGGTCCATGCTGCCCAACGAGGTGCCCTTGGAGGCGCCACCTTCAAGGACTTGTCACGTACCTGCCACCATCCTCAGTGGCTACAGTGTGTCCCCAAGGGGTCCGAGCGCTCTGAGGGGTCACCACGCCCCCTCCTCACGCTGCTCCACCCTGACCTAAAGGCATGGGGCTCAGACCCCCGTCTGGGAGGTGACTCTCGCACACATGGCTAAGCCAACCCTGCACTTGGGTTTCATCTTGGGTCCCATCGCTACACCTTCCGTAAGTGATGATTCCTTGCCCTATCCATGTTGCTATTTGTAAATGGAATGACCCTGAGGACAGAGTGAAGTCAAACTTCCCGAAGCCTGGGTTATTACCTGGGAATGACCCTGAGGACAGAGTGAAGTCAAACTTCCCGAAGACTGGGTTATTACCTGGGAATGGCAGGGGAGCCTGTCACCGCCTCTCCTCCCGCTACACTGGTCGCTGCAGTGGAGGTCCCCAGACCCCTGTCCCTTTCAGTCTGGTAGCTCTCCTCCCTGCCTCTGACCCTAACACGCAGGCTCCAAGGGCCATCACTACCCCCGCGTGCTGCTGGACCCAACTGCCTTGACCTTCGGTTCCCTCATCCCAGCTGACAAAACCTGAACCCTGAGCCAACACAGCAACCCACCGTGTTTGCTCCTGAGCCTGGGTTATCGAACAAAATCCTCCAGGAGTCCCTGCAAAGCCTTACGTGGATTGCTCGTCTCCTGCGCTGTAACCTACCACCTTCTCTTCCTCGTGCAAAAATGAAAGAGGCCATTGGGTAGGAGCTGTCCACGCTGGCTCGGTGCTCCAACCATCCCAAGGCACCCTTTTCTCGCTCTGCAATCCAGCCCCTCCTGCTTCCTCAGGGAAGAGTAAAAACACATCCACGTGTGTCCACTCTCCTGCAAATATCCCCTCCGCCTTGCCATCTCTCTCCAGCCCTGTCCTCGTACTCACTTTCCTGCAGCTTTCTGGTCCTCCAGCCACTGTACCCTTCACCCTGTCACTCACCAAACCTGCTCCCCAGAGGCCACCAGTGAACTTGGTTGCCCCAACTGGTGGACATTTTCCGTCTTCAACTTACCTGCCCTCTCTATGGTCCTTGTCTTCTCCTTGGGGTCCTCTCCTCCTTGCCCCTTGTGGGCTCC
This sequence comes from Taxidea taxus jeffersonii, assembly GCA_003697995.1. Lineage (NCBI taxonomy): Eukaryota > Metazoa > Chordata > Mammalia > Carnivora > Mustelidae > Taxidea > Taxidea taxus. The sequence goes on along the minus strand of ML107614.1, from coordinate 32,786 downwards.
TCCTCCCCTGCCCGCCCTTAAATGCTGATGTCCCCTTGGGCTGTTGACACTCTTCTTTTTCCCTTGCTCTACTCTTCTATTACTTTTTTCCTTAACTACTACTTACATGTTGAGACCTCCAACATCCATCTCTCTTGCCAGATCTTCCTCCTACTGATCCAACTCACTGGCTGTCTCCCCTGGGTACCTCACTGGCTCCCTGATCCCAGGATATCCACCGCCAAACTCCCCATTTTGCCCACCGATGCTGACCTACTTCTTGATTTCTGCGCTAAATAAATGGCTCTATCGTCCACCCCCTGTCAACCTGCTTGACTCTTCCCAACTTACCCCCTTCCACCAACCAGCTCCTTTACCACCTGGTCTCCCTGCTTCTGGTCTCGACTCTTCGAGATCATTTTCCATACGAATTACAAAGGTTCTCTGTGATCTTCAGAAAAAGTCCAGATTCTAACAAGAAAACCCAACCGTATGACCAACCCGGTATCTTCAATGGTACAGCTCCTGTCTACCACTCCAGTTTCATCTCTCATCATGTTCCCCAAATCTACATTACCTTCAATTCCCAGAGTGCTCACTGCTTCATGACACCCCAGGGTGTCTGTACTTGCTGCTCCCCCATGGAAACCCCCTGTGTTCCATCACCAGCTTAGTAAACTACTCGCCTGTGTCCTGGGTGTCGCCTAATCTGGGAGGTCCTTTCTGCTCAATAGATGGTTTTCTCGCCAGAAACTCACCCACTAGGCCAAGTGAGCTGCCCCTCTTTTGCACTTCCACAGCACCCTGAATGTGCCCTAGCCTGAAATGTGGTTGCTGATTGACTTACAGATCTCCCTCACTGAACTGTGACCTCAAAGAGTTAGAGCCCCCTCGCAGCTCCAGTTCCCAACATAGTACCTAATAATACCCAGTAAATGTTTCGTGAACCAAGGAACAAACAGTGACAAATTATCTCTCCAGCAGCAGCCCCCATCCTGCATGCCTAGAAGGAAGCATCATAAGCAACATCAAATGTTGGGGGGAAGCATCTTCAAATAGGGATCGCTGTGTGCGCATGACAGAATACATACTTTATGGAAGATTATTCGTTTTCCTTCGCTTTATTTTCCCCTCTGCCTTTGAGTCCCTGGGTCTTTCTCCCTCGTGATTCCTTGTGCTCAGACTTCATTCTGCTTTTCCCACGGCTGTCGCTCATGCGTACCGCACAATTTCTCAATATTCAGTATTCGGAACAATATTCTCACGGCAATTATTCTGAACAGCTAAGAATTCTTTATTTTTTAATTTAAATTCGATGAGAATAGCTAAGAACTCGAAAGACCGGAAGACTACAGCCACTCCCTCACGTCGTCAATTTCCATTCAGTCTTCTCCCCTCTAGAGTCAATGACCTCAACTCCATTAGCTGCTCTGCAAATGGTAACACACTGGATCAGCACGCTTACACTGTCACACTAAGTTACTAACATTTCAGATGAGATTTGTAACCGACACTCTTAAGGGGTTAATTTTTAATATTCCTTTCAACGACCCCCTCCCATCCAGATGCTGAAGGTTCGTTGTTTGTTGCTTGTTTCAGCACGTTGATACTGGCCCTCACTTTGTGCTCACTCCGCCCCCTCCCAAGATCTTTCTGTGCCCAACCTGGGGTCATTCTGGTCGTTCTTCATTTTGTCAGCATAATGAATTTGAAGGTCACCGGGGTTTTATTGTAGAAAATCCACAACAATCCACAGATAATGTTAAAGTGTTTTTAAGAATAAGCTTTAAAATAATTAGCCATTGGTCATTCCATAAGGCTAGACATACCAAATAAATTTGTGTTCATCTTTACAATCCAAAGTATCGCAAAAGAGTTGTCACCAGGCATTAATTATAAGATGTGAAATTAACGAGGACAGGCCATCTCTACAGTCCTCCTTTCGATGAGTCCCCAGGGTACCTAGCTGTCGTCCACCACCATCATGGCTATGTAGTCCTTGTAATGAATGGAATTTGATTCTGGGTCGACGGCAGCAGACAGCATTTCTTCCATTTCTTCCTGAGAAAAAGGCTCACCTGGGAAGGACAAGAAGAGAGGTTCATCACTGACAATCTTCTGATCATTTTCTTTCTCCTTCCATCAGCCAACGTCATTGCCCTGGAGCTGCCCAGGTCCCCGCTGGGTTGCTGGCTCCCCTCCCGGGGCCCTGGGGTCAGCATGTCAACCCAGTCCAGAGATTCCAAGAGCGTGCTGTTGTGCCCCTGGCAGATTTGGGACTTATTTACCTTGTGGATGTCATAGCTCAAGCAACCTATGAAATCCATCACCTGAGCCAACCCAGCAGGAGAATATTAAGACATCCTGAACAAGGTTGTTTCTTTACACATGATCTTAGCCAAAAGGCCAAGAAGCGATACAAGGTTGTATCTTGTATCTTGTAAAGCTATTGGGATTGCCTAAGGATTCACCCGAAGTCCCAGTTTTCTAGGGCGTCTTATCATTATGTTTGCAAGGGTGTGAGGATGGGACCACACGGTCTCGATGCAAAATTGCTGAAGAGCGGAGGCTCGAACTGCAACCACTGTATCTCTGAATATCCCCTCGTCTGGCCACTTCATGACGCCAGCTGAGCCCAGGGACAGATGCCATTTGTCCACCGTGTCTAAAGGGCCCTCTTTGTTATAGCTTTGGCCCAGTGTTGCTGTCAAACAGAACCAGAAGCGGCATAGAAAATCTCTGGCTTTCGCTGGATTCAGAGAGCAGCTGAGGATCATCTCGGACATCGATTTCACCAAGATGAGAAGCAAACTCAGGAAGAACGTTGGAAATGTCGCCGAGTACATAAGAAAGAATTTTGTCCTGATACTAAGTAAAAATACAGAAACATCCAAATCACCGCTTTCTCCCCAAAGAGTCTTCTCTGAGCAGGTGAGTTACCAAGGTCTGAGGATCGCTCACCTTCTGAGCTTGTCACCTGTCCCTATGAACAATCCTTTCTAGGCTGGAATTCAGCTCGTACCACAGAAATTATTCAAATGGGGATCGTGATGACAATGATGGTAGATGACCAAACAAGGGGAGTGTGTCGAATCCTTGAAACCGTCCTTACATCCTAAGAAAAGAATGCCTCCAAAGCCTACGGAGATGATTCTGAATCTCTCTTATACCCAGATAAATCCACTGCCAATGAATTCTGATGGTCACCACAGAAGTCCTTAAAAGTATACTAGTAAAAAGCATTGCTCAAGAACTGCTGTGTTCCAGATACTGACCTATGTGCTTTAGATACATTCACTAAATTAACCGCCCAGCCACCTCATTAGAAGAACTGCTACCCCACTTACAGAAGAGGATACCAGGGGCACCTGGGAGGCTCAGACTGTTAAGCATCTGACTCCTGATGTCAGCTCAGGTCAAGATCTCGGGGTCATGAGATCGAGTCCCACAGAAGACCCACATCGGGCTTCCTGCTCAGTGGGGAATCTGCTTCTCCCTCTCCCCCTTTTCCCCGCCCCTGCCCTGCTACTCTCTCTCTCAAATAAATAAATAAATCTTAAAAAGAAAAAGAAGAAGGAGTAGAGGACACCAGCATACAGATGTGAGGCTGCGTCCCCCTGCCAGTGAGAGGCAGAGCTGGGATCTGGATGCCGCCGTCCAGCTCAAGGTCCATGAACCCAAGGACCACACTCAACTGCTCAGAACAAGGCCTTGCTCACAGAAAAATCCAGAAGGTAGCCACGCGGCTTCCTTGGGCAAGGAAGGAGATACGCAGTATTTGATTAAGGTCGGAAGGAGACTAGCTTAATGATTAAGAGCACAGTCCTGGGAGGCGGACTGCCTGGGTTCAAAAGCTGGGCAAGTCACTTCTCTCTGTGCCTCGGTTCTCCTGTCTAAAATGAAGTGGTAATAACAGTACCTACCAGATGTGGTCGTTACGAGCATGACAAGTGTTATTACTCAAAGATCACTTAGAACGTTGCACGGCACGTGAGTGGCAACGTGGGTTTGTTCAAAAAAAATTTTTTTTTGAGACCTTCCCTGTTCCTAAATACCGCCTGACACCACACACGCGCCCGGAGAGCCTGCAGGAATCCGAGCCCATGTGGTTTGTCCCGTTCGTCACTGATGTCCTGGGCATTCAGAGTGCATCGTCCCACCCTGATGGTGAAAAGTCCCGTTGTATCCACAGCAGCCCGCTCCTGATTTCTCCATGTCAGTCCGCAGCATCACTGCGATCCCATCACCCAGGCCAAAGCCCCGTCGCTCCTGCCCCGGCACCCACCTTTGCTCCCCGCGCTGCATGATCCACCGAGACCCAGGGGTCCTGCCACACACGGTCCTGCTGTAGCCATCGCTTCTTCCTGTCCAACAGCCCCTCCTGCACCATGAGGCCCATGGGCCCAGCACCCTACAAGGCTTCTGCGGTGCCCACATGGTGACTTCCAGCCCCCCGGGCCCAGCCCTCAATGGGCCAGCCCACACATGTCCCCAGGGTCGTCTCCTGCTGGCCGCCAGCGAGACCTCTGGGTCCTCTCCCCTCACAGACTCCAGGGTAGCACAGTATCACACTCACCCCTGCTCCCCGCTATTGTTCACACCGTGTGATCAAGGTGTGATCGTCGGCTCCTTCGCACATTCTTCGTTCATCTGCGCATTCGTTCATTCATTCATTCACTCATTCAACACAGACTTGTTGAGACCGACTGGGAGGGCGCTGGAACGTGTAAGACTTCAGCCGCTCCCAGTAACCCACCCACATGAAGCCTACCGTCCCGAGAATCCACTGTCTTATGTGAATTGTCTCACATCACCTTTCTTTCCCCCAGTCTAACATTCTGGAGAAATGGAGATTTTAGTCCCTCTCACTGCCCTTAGTGCCCCTCACGTCCACACAGCAGGTCACCATATTAATGACAGTGAACTCTTTCTGGCCACGGTGACTAAATTCACATTGCCTCATATAATCCAGGATTCACTCCCCTTAATTAATCTTTAGGATTAAGAGGTTGATGCTTTGAAAGACGTTCCCTTCCCATCAAAGTGAACCCCTAAGACATTTGTTACAGCGTTCCAGAGCTTGGTGGCGGCTGTGATGGCCGTGTCACTCTTGTGGGTCAGGCCGACATGGTCAGCCAGCGACGCAGGCGGACGCGGCGTAAGTCTCCCCTCCTCACAATGAGTTGGCTTTTGATTCTGCCTCAAGCGATCACAACTGTGGATCACACTGGGCTCGATCCGCAAACCAGTGAACTGAACAGAGGATGGGAGACTGGGGAGATAACCAAGAGGGGCATGGTTTCGGGTGTTCTCTTCCATCCAGGGAAAACAAACACATCAGCAGAAGCAGGAAACAAGGCGGCACAGGTGAGCTGATATGACGGCTAAGTGTGTGTGTGTCACAGGTCAAGGTCAAAGCAAACCTAGAGTCCCACCAGCAGAAAAAGCTGTCAGTGTTTGTGTGGATTCCATTCAATGGAGGCTGTATTATCTGTAAGTTCATCAACTGAAAAGCTCTTCAAAAAGGAGTTTTTATATAATCCAATTCAAATCTTCAATCTAGTAACAGGCATTGATTTCTACTGATTGACAGCTCATGTTTTCCAAGTGGCATAGCTTTTATTCTGAAAAATACTCTAACTGAATGGGGCGACTTCAATTTACAGCAGAATCTTTATACGCTGTAAAATCCTATAAGGCAAAAATCAATCTTCCTTCAACCTACCCTTTGTCCACTTACCCCACAAAACAGAAACTACTCCAATACCAAAATAATAGGATCAGTAAATAACTCTTTGAACCTGAATGACTGATTTAAAAGTGCTCCCAGAATTTTCCCATAATTGTTGTTAAATTATTAATCACTTAAATAAGTCACAGTAATAAAATAAGTAATAAATCCCTCTTACCTTCTTCAGTCATATACTTGATCAGTTCTTCCTTAGTCAGAAATCCACGTTTAGATGGATCTAACACCTAAGAGAAAAGAAAGGGTAGATATTTTATTTTTTGTTTGGTGAATATATTCTACAGGATGAATTTTTCATATAAATATACGTAAAATTGGGAGCTTACATACCTCAAACGCTCGAAGAAGGGTATCTTCTGGAATTGGTCTGTATCTAATCATGCAGTAAAAGGAGAAATGCCACAGTATTTAGCTCAGTCTCTACACAATAAATGATTACATAAAATGAAATAAAGCCTACTGATATGCAAGGATAATAATACTTCCCTCACTGAAACATGTTTGGATTTCTAGAAGGTGAAGAAATTTCTGGAAGCTGAAAGCACTCCACACCCACAGAAGATACTTAAGTTCAAATTCACTGGCCTACATGAAGATATCTGTTAGCCTTTCTCATCATCATGAAAATATTTGGAAACAAAATTTCTACAATAAACCAACTGTGGCAAGCTAACACTACGCGTTCCTTAGAAAAAGAATCAGGGTGAATTCTCACTGAGAGCTCACAATAGAAGATGTTGAATATGTTGTTGACTTGTGCCTTGTGCGGCCTTTTTGCTCTGTGATCACACTTTGCTATGAGATTAATACAAACGTCATTGATATTTCTAAGCACACTTTACCTGGCAGTTCAGAAGTATAGTGAAAAGTCAGAGGGAAGCGATCCCAGGATAAATATTTGGCTGAGTATAATATACAGAGTGAAAAAGACAAGTGTTTTGAAATGAACATAATCCTAATCGATACTTCACCTTAACAATTACATGTACCTTCTCACCTTCTTTCCAGCAGGACTCCGGTCATCACTGGAAGAAATTTCTCAAATCGAATGTATCCGGTGGGTTCTTCCTCCTCTACCTAAACACTCAGTAAAAAACAGCCACTGATTACTTCGAGCGACCGGAGCAACGCCTTTTCCCTAAGCCAAGTGCTAGGGACTTGATAATGAGCATTTTGGGGCGTGGTCTCCGCTCACAGTTTTTATTTGGTGTTAGAGACACAGATTAACCCAAAAAAAACAGAGCTGAGTGACTAATTATAAACATAGTGAAGTGACAGCGCATTAGTCTATCAGAGTGTAGAGCAAAGGAAAGTTCCAGGCCAGATCAGGAAAGGCACTCATGAGGAAATCACACCAGAGCTGATTTACAAACTGTGCATAGAAGCCAGCAGGGACGAGAACCCAGGTAGAGGAAACTGAGTGCCCTTGGTGGCCAGGAGGCTGGGGGACGGGTGGGCATAGCAAGCCAGGAGGAGACTGTTTCCAGATGAGGCTGGAGGGAGAGACAGACACCAGACCTTGCAGTTGTTATGGCTCATGAAAGTGACTTTGGTTGTTATCCTATGAGCATTGGGAGATCCCTGAAGCTCTGGTAGATGTGCGTGTAAAAGATCACAGTTTGTGGGCGAGGTGGCTTCTTTGGTGGGCTCGGCAGCTGTGAGGGAGCTTGGATTAGAGTGGGGCCCATGAGGGAGAAGGGGATGGTTTCAAGAAATACTTAAGAAGTAAAAGCAATCAGACCCAAGGGCACCTGGGTGGCTCAGTCTGTTAAGCGTCTGACTGTTGGCTTCGGCTCAGGTCATGATCTCAGCATCGTGAGATTGGGCCCTGTGTGGGGCTCCACGCTCAACGGGGAGTCTGTCAGAGATTTTTCCTCTCTCTCCCTTTCCCCCTGCCCCTCCACCTGGTCATGTGCACATGCTCTCTCTCTCTCTCTCTAAAAAAAAAATTATAAACCTTAAAAAAGAAAAGGCAATAGAACCTGGTGCTGCATCTATTCTGGGCAAGGATGAGAAAGAAGAGAGGGGTCAAGGCTTCTGACTTGCACAAATAGGATGGAGTGATGCTCTCCTGTGATAAGGAACATGGGAAAAGGGACTGGGGTAGAGGGCACCCAGGTGGCTCAGTTGTTTGGGTGGCTGCCTTGGGCTCAGGTCATGATCCCAGAGTCCCAGGATCAAGTCCCACATTGGGCTCCCAGCTCCATGGGAAGTCTGTTTCTCCATCTGACCTTCTCCCCTCTCATGCTCTCTCTCTCACTCTCTCTCAAATAAATAAATAAAATCTTTTAAAAAGGGTGGGGGGACCAGGTTAGAGAACCAATCATATCTCAAGGACCAAAATATCTATCAAATCACTGTGATAATTACTAAACGCCTACACAGTTAATGGAACTTTGTTATACCACCACTAAGTAAAAGAACACTAGACCTGAGAGATTTTGGTACCGAGCACTATTAGATGAGAAGGAGAGACTCCTGCCCATTGATTCAGCTTCGATGGTGTGGCGGAATAAAACACTATTGATCTGAACGTTCGTGTCAGGCTATTTACAAGGAGCTGTAAATTTCCACTCCCTTTCAAAGCTTCTATTAAAAGGCTCATCTATCCCAATTCCACCGTGGACCTTTTAAGAGATTTATTATTTGAGAAAAAAATAAGAAATCTGTAGTTGTCGCTAAGTGGAACATGCTGTCGTCCAAATGACTATTTTTCAGTGTTTATATTGGACCTTCTCACCTAGCGTAAGGGGAGCCCTCAGACTCCACTATGGAGAGAAACTGTCATCCATTGAATGACAGAATGTTACTCCAGAATCTCTGAGCCCATCAATACTCAAACAATTGTTTCAGCTGCCTCTACGTACGAGGCAAGATTTTGCAAATTAATGTTCATCCGGCCCTGATGTGCTTGAGTCACACTCTGTAACCTACCTACCCCTGGAGCCTCTTAAAAATAAAATGTCAGGGACGCCTGGGTGGCTCAGTTGGTTCAGCGGCTGCCTTCGGCTCAGGTCATGATCCCAGCGTCCTGGGATCGAGTCCCACATCGGGCTCCTTGCTCGGCAGGGAGCCTGCTTCTCCCTCTGCCTGCCACTCTGTCTGCCTGTGCTCACTCTCTCTCTCTGACAAATAAATAAATAAAATCTTAAAATAAAATAAAATAAAATGTCAATCCCCATGAGATGGCCTTCTGAGGGATAATTTTTCAATTAAAATGGGGAGTTTCTATGCTAATGACTCCAGAAATGTGCTTTGGAAGCTAGGCGAATGGTTTGCTTCCTTCTCTACCCCCACCCCCCACCCCCAACAAATCCCTGCAGAGCAAACAGTCTTGACCTTGAGAAATGGAAACCCCCCTGTGTTTTATGAGCATCTTCATCCATCTACAAACGGTCTGTAGCGTTTCCAAAGGGAAGTCACCTCTCTAGCACTCTCTCCACCACGTGAGAATTCGCAGCACGTTGTGTGTGCCCCATAGTGCTCCCCAGGCTCCCACAAGACTTCCAGGAGCCCCCAGTGCTCTGAACGCTGGGGTGAAAATGGCAAGCATTCTGGCCGCATCTTTTGTGAAGAGCCCAAACGGCACAAAAACAGCAAGTGAAAGCAAATCTCCATCTGATCAGGATAGCTGAGGAGGCACACATTCTCTTTGACTTTTTTTGAAAGTCAAAGAGGAATAATGAATCAACAGAGGGCTTGTGGTTACAAAGAAGAAGAAAAATAAGTAAATCCATCTTCATCTCAGGCAGATGGTGAAAATCTTTCTATGACCCAACACTGTCCTCTAGAGGCCACATCTAATCCCTTCCTCTGTACAAAAAGATATACAATGGTATAAAAACAATAAAACTATATGACCATTCTTACTAACGTGTTAGTAACCTGTTTAATATATATCCGAAAATATTTTATATCATAAAAGGTTTTTTAGTATTTAACCTTTTTGGGGGGTCTGGGTGGCACAGTAGGTTAAGCATCTGCCTTCAGCTCAGGTCATGATCCCAGAGTCCAATGGGATCCAATGGAGTGGGGCTTCCTGCTCAGTGGGGAGTCTGCTTCTCCCTCTCCCTCTGCTTCCCCGCCCCACTTGTGCTTTCTCTCTCATAAATAAAATCTTCTGGGGGAAAAAAAAAAACAAAACATTTTCTTTTAGAATAGTTTTAGATTCAGATTTAGAAAAGTTGTAAAAGAAAGAAAGAAAGAAAGAAAAGTTGCAAAGATAGTGCAGAGTTCCCATAATACGGCCTGCCCAGTTTTCCCTGTTGTTAACCCTTAGATCACTATGGTACAACTTTAGTTGGTTTGTTGTCACAATTAATGAAGTGATATAAATACATTAGAATTTACTAAATTCCATGCTCTATTTGGATTCCATTTGTTTTTCTGAAAGTCATTTTTAGGGACGCATGGTTAAGCATCTGCCTTTGGTTCAGGTCACGATCTCAGAGTCCTGAGATCAAGTCCTGTGTCCGGCTCTCCCTCTGCCTGCTGCTCCCCCTGCTTGTGCTCTCTTCTCTCTTTGACAAACAAAATCTTTCTTTAAAAAGTCATTTTTTAAAAATGGTAGTTCCTCTATCATCACAAGGAGACAAGATTCTGAGCATCTGGAAATAAGACTGGAAACAGGGAAGGATAAGATGTGATTCCATTATTACTGATGCAGACAAGTTAGTTAACTTTAAGAGGCCATAGTAAGACAGGACAAAGGCACTACTTTCCAGAAATGTTATGCAACAATGGCTCAATGGTTATATGGTTATTTAGACCCACATATTAAAATGTCATTAAGATTTAATAGAAAAATAGCACACATCGAACTATATTCGTGTGTGTGTTTGTGTGTGTGTGTGTGTGTAGAAGGGGGATATATACATAGATATAGGGAGAGAGAGTGAGTTATGGGTTGAGTGTGTCCTCCCCAAATTTGTATATTGGTGTCCCAACCCCCAGTACCCCAGAATGTGATTTATTTGAAGAGAGGGAATTTATAGACGTGATCAAGTTAAAATGAGGTCAGTAGGGTGGGCCCAAATCCAATATGACTGGCATCCTTATAAAATGGGAGAATTTGAACACAGACATGCACACAGGGAGAAAGCCATATGAGCATGAAGACAGCTGTCTACAAGTCATGGAGAAAGGCCTGGAACAGATCCTTCCGTCACAGACACCAGAAGGAACCAACCCCCCCCCCCCCCCCGTGGCCTGACTTTGTACTTCCAACATCCAGAAATGTCAGTTATCAAACTCCTATTGTTTAAGCTACCGTTAGTGGCACTCCGTTATAGCAGCCCAACCAGATGTACACACGCGTACACGCAGGCGCACACACAGAGGCGAACACATACATATACGAACATATATACGCACACGCATACATATATATTTTAAGCACGCATGACTCATTGTAACCCAAAGACTTTGAATCACTATCAAGCTTGTGTCCCTACACTCACCAAGTGGAGATTAATAAAACAGATACTGGAAATTCAGAACTGATTTTACAAGAGTTGATACACAGAAAAGAATGCAGCTCAGACCTGCTTTCTCAGAGAGAAAACTCAATTAACCGACTTATAATGACATGAACTCAAGAAAGACCCCCAGGTAATAGCGGACATGTTGGAAAAGACTGGGAATTCATGGCCATTTGTTCACTCTGAGCAAAGCCCTGGGAAAACCCACTTCTCTTCTGTATTGGGGAGTTAAAAAAAAAAAAAATAGGCGTTGCCTTTCTCACGGAAAAATACCACAATACAGTCACCATGTGAGACAAAGAACGGTTTAACTAACCAGCCCCCCTCGGTCCTCCTCTGTAACAGGGAGAGCAGCAGGTCCACCCGCCACAGCTGCTGGGAAGTTCACGTGAGACGGGACATGAGGTCCTGTGAACCGTGAATCTCTTGCTAGGATGATGATGCTTTCTAGCAACAGCGCACACGTGTCTGGTTCCCTATCTCTATCTCTATCACACCTCCTCCTAAAAGAATCAATATTTGGGGCTGAAGTCTCCAACACAACCTCCCCAACTCACCCAGTGGCCTTGACTTGCTCAAACAGAAGTCTGGTCCTGCCTTCTATCTGTAAATGCCGCCTGGCGCGTGGGGAGAATGTACTCCATTTGGGGACAGATCTAACACCTCGTGCCTGGCCCCGCCCCTGGCCCTGAGGACAGGGCATGCCCTCCAGCTCTGCTGTCTCCCACGGTGCCTCTTTGGACAGACTGATGGGGGTAGGGCGGTACGGAGGTCCTATCAGCCAGTCTTCAGAAGACAAAACCAAGCCAGACCAATAGATCTGGTTACCGCCAGCAGGAACAAGGCAAAGTAAGTTATGATCTCGCTTGCTTCAGCCACCAGGAGGGACAGGGTGCTGCAAAGGAGGTAATAATTGGCAAGTAGGCTCGGCAGCAGACCCCCCAGTCTCTCACCCCTGGCATGAAGGCAGCTTAGTAAATGCACACAGTGGGATTTCTCAAAATATCAACATTTATCTAAGACTCAAAGCCTGAGGCAAGTACTGTTTCTCAGTCCACTTTGGCAAAAGTCCATTTTCTTAATCTGTTTTGGCTTCTGCGGGAAGTCGGGCACAGGGAGATGAAGTGCCCACCTTGTCCGTGATTGGGTCAGGTGTTTTGATGGGGCCACGGCCCAGAGTTCTTTACCTCCAATCTCACAGGGAGATCATCAGGCCATCCCTTTTCTCATTAAAGCATTATTTATTTTAATGCCAAAGTCACTGAGTAGATGCAATAAAACACACAGTGAAAATTCATTTCTCCCCAGTGACACAACCCTCAGTCAAGAGACTGAACTATTTCATGCTTCACAAACACAAGATAATATCAGTAGTTAAGATGGTTTATAAAGCACCTACATTTCAACTAGTTCCAGGTCACCAAATAAGATAGACATAACATTTCTTACCTGTTTGTTGTTAAAAAAAAAAAGCCATAAGATATTTCACGTTAGACTCTAAATAACACACATTCAAATTTTGACGTAAGTCATGTTTCAAAATAAAAACACGACAATTTAGAAACTATTTCTCTATCTTGGATGGAATAAAATAGTAACAAAAGTTCATTGGCATTTGCCAAAAAGAATTACCTTTACAAATGAAGAATCCTTTTTTTTTTTTTCGTTTCGTTTTGTTTTGTTTTTTTCGAGAGAGAGCATGAGCAAGGACAGGGAGAGGGAAAGGGAGAGAGAATCTTAAGCAGGCTCTACGCCCAGTGGAGAACCCAAAAGGGGGCTTGATTTCAGGACCCTGAGATCATGACCTGAGCCTAAATCAAGAGTCCAATGCCTAACCGATTGGGGGCCACCCAGGTGCCCCCAAATGGGAAATTTAAAAAGTCACCTACTTTAGAAAATTTGTTTACTACAAACATTCCAGAGACTGTTGTAAAAAAAAAATGAAGATGTGTGATCCTCTCAGGTTTCTTAGAAGTCCCTTATCAATATAAATACCAAAAAAAGTTTGAATCATCTCTTGGCTGGACCATCGGAGATGCTAAGAATCAACAGATGGCTAAACCAGACCATTGATAATGTCCCCTCCAAATGTGAGTTTCTACACCTTGAAGCTATGGGGGAATCAGTGGCGATCGAGCCATTAATTTCCCTATTTTATCCTTTTGTGGGGGGAGGAGTCAAGAGCTTCCTGCTAAACTAAATGCCCTATAAGATTATGGTCAAGTTGAAAACATGCACAGGAAAATAATATGGAAGGAAGTGCACTAAAGTATTACAATGATCACATTACAGTGACGCATTATTGGAAAGGATTTTTCTCTATTTCTTTAAAAATTTCCTATATATTTACTTTATTACCATAAAAATTTGAAATAAAAACTTGCATTAATGTCCTGTTATGGTTATTTTACATAAAATTATGAAAAGCATTTATTCATAAGTACTATGTATTTATGTAAGAGAGGGAAAACCACTTTTACAGATTTCCCTGGGTTTTGTTTCCTGCTCCTGATCACTACTTTAGCACCATTGAGTGGTTTTCTTCTAATTATAGATATTTTCCTTGTACAACACAATCCCCTCAACACCCCTCCCCCCCATTTACCTATTTGCGTTCGGAAGTCATAGCTAGTAGCAATCTCCAAAGTACCTCTTGATCTACAGTGCTTATTTCTCTATTTTTTAAAAGATTTTTTTTATTTGAGTGGGAGAGGAGGAGCAGAGGGAGAGGGACAAGCAGACTCCCTGCTGAGTGCAGAGCTCAATCCCAGGGCCCTGAGATCACCACCTGAGCCTAAATCAAGAGTCTGCTACCTAACCGACTGAGCCACCCAGGTGCCCCAATTGGTCTACAATTCTTTGACAGCATCAAACATTAGCACAAATTAGAACAGACCTACTCCCTCCTCCCACCTTCTCTCATGCCAGGGTACTTAGGAAAAATAACAGACAACAATACGTCCCATCACCAGCTACTTCAATATCAGAACGTAATCACCCCCACACTGTCCCAGTCTTCTAAGAAGCTTGGCACAGTTGGGTTCTGATGCTGTGACATCTCAGGGCTCCTCTGGAACCAGGATGACACAGTTACAGTTCAGACGGATGGACAAAGCATGTGGGTAATGCCGATGTTGCTCTACCAATTAGGCAGTTCTTTCTGGTGTTTCAAAGACAAAATCTCTGAGACTACTTAACCAATTAAAAATACCGAGAAACTGTGATTTGGGACCTTTGGGGCTTGTGGTATGTCTGGTGTGGTCTGACATTTTTCATCCAAGATGAAATGACTCAGTAGAACCATTACATTGTTTTGGCCGGCTACCGGGTAGTACTGACCACATAGAGGCTTCTCACCACCATTCATTTACCATTAAATCACTGACCACAGAAAATGCAACTGGACGTTCATTTGTGGGTGAGTTTCTTCGTTCAGCTGAATGAATAGGACTGAATGCAATGCCAAATATTTAAATGCCTATGTATTTAAATATTTGATGTTCACAATTTGAAGTGTTTGAAACGAACTTGAGCCAAAGTAGGATGTTGTTTTGTTTTGTTTTTCAGTTTTCTTGTGTCTCTGAAAGCCTGGTACCTGGCACATGGTAAATGCTTGATAATTGTTTGATGAATGAATGATAACCAGCTCACAACAGTTTTTAATTACTTTTACTTACTGGAAACTTGGGATTTTTGAGCGCATGAATCAGATCTATTATAAAACTCTTCTCTCATTTATGTCTGCGGTGCTTTGCAAGCCCAAATTTTCCACTATTCTGATACTAGTTCTCGCGAGAGCAAGAAGAAACAGTGTAAGAAACGTAATTATAACCAGAATACTGCTTGGGCCCACAGGAAATGGTAGAGCAGGTCCTTGAACCCCAATATGTCAGGCTTTGTTCTCAGTGGTGATGGCCTTCAAGTAGTTTTCTATGACAGAAGTGAGTTTTAAGACAGAAATAAATCGGTAATTACAGATCATGTTGAACATTACAGACAAAACACAAAGGGTTGTACTGTCAAATCAGATTGGCCAGAATTGAGATCTTACCTAGTATCAAACCTCTAAGGATATAGAGTCACAAGACACAGGTGAGACATGGGGCAGTTTGGGA
>ML107614.1:0-17063 GCA_003697995.1 Taxidea taxus jeffersonii | reverse complement strand
GGCAACGTCCTCTCTGAGATGCTTTCTTGCCACATTAGGACCCACTCTGGCCCAGATCTAGAACATCAGGTCTCCAGGTGCTGTGGGTACTTGGAGGACGAGCAGCCTAGAGCAGGGGTAAGGGCAAGGACAGAGACTTGGAGAGAAGTACGCAGGACATAGTGGGAGCCAGCAGGGAAGCCAGTATGTGATCAGGGACAATGACAGGAAGTGATAGGCCTGACCAGCGAGGGCCTTGTCAGCTGTAGTAAGTGATACTACTTTGGGCTTTTCTCCTGACTTGGGCACCTCAGCAGCACACGGTTCTGAGGAGTAGAGTGGTGAGCTATGATTTAACCTTTTTTAAAAGCATCCTTTTTGCCCATCGTGTGAAGAGTAAACTGCAGGGGACCAAGTGCAGGAGCAGAGAGTTCAAAGGTCGCCATGATAGTTCAGGGAGATGGGACAGTGGCTTGGACCAAGGTGGTGGGTGTAGAAGCGGTGAGAAGGGGTCGGTTTATCATCTGAAGGCAGGGTTCAGAGTCAGTACAGTGTACAATGGATCTTTCTAAAGTCCAATTTTACCATCTCTGGTTTTCAAAACCACATGCTATGGGATTTCACCTTCCTCACCCGGGTCCCTGTACCTGGGCTCCTGAGGGAGGGAGGTGGTCTGCTCCCTTCCCAGGGTCAGTCCCACAGCTCCACGTGGCTCTCGACCATGTATCCACCCTTCCTACCCTCCTGGACGTGGCCTCTTCTGTTCAGCTAAGGAGAGTCTGTCTGTTCTACCGTCTTTGGGTCATTTTCTGGGTTATTTAAACAGATATGCGTGTTATCTAGTTGTATCTGCGAAACAAGGTTAGCTTCAGGTCCTCCTACTCTGCCATGTTTGACTTCTCTTGCTCAACACGTTCTTGATGAAATTCATCCACATCACATGTGTATTGTATTTTGTTCCTTTTTATCACTGAGTAGAGTAGTGGTCCATAGTATTTATCTATCCATTCCCCAGTCAATGGACATTTAGGTTATTTTCAGCTTTTGGCTATTATGATTAGCGCTATCAAGAACATTTGGTTACAAATCTCATGTGGGCGTAGACTTTCATTTTTCTTGGATAAATAGTTACCAGTGGGATTGCCAGGTTGTATAATAAGTGTATGTTTATCTTTATAAGACACTGGCACCATTTTCCAAAGTGATATTTCCACCAGTGATGTGTGAATTATAGCTGTTCTAAATCCTTGCCAGCGTTTAATATTTCAGAATTTAAAATTGTAGCCATTCTCGTGGTTGTGTAGTAACACTTCCAGCTCCCCAATGGGTAGAGATGTTCATCATTTCTTATGTGCTTCTTGGTCATTAATACATTTTCCTTTGTGAAATGTCTATTTAAATCTTTGGACACATTAAAAATTGGGCCGTTGCCTTCCTAATATTAGTTAAAATAGATGTTACTGTATTCTGGATACAATGCCAAATAAATTATTTGCAAAGATTTTCCCCCAATCTTTTATCTGCATTTGTTTGTTTGGTTTTTAACTGTGTCATTTTGGGCAGAATTTTCTAATATTGATGAAGGAAATCATTATTTGTTGTGATTTTTTTTTTAATGGTTCATGCTTTTTGTGTCTTACCTAAGAAATGTTTGGCTAACCCAACATCATATGGTTTTCTCTCTGTCTTCTTCCAGAAGCTTATCATTTTAGCTCATCTATTCATGTCTATGATCCACTTTATGTGTGGAGTAAAACAGTGCTGAAGATTGTTTTCTTTCTATTCAGATTTATAAAAATGATGATCCTTTCTTTGTTGAGTTACTTTGGCCCCTCTGTTGAAGACAGAAGTGCGCTTCTATGTCTGGATCCTCCAGTTTGTTCCACTGGTTATAGGTCTCTCAGTACACAAATGTCACACTGTCAACATCACTGTGGTGTCATGGCAAATCCTGCAATCAGGTAGTAACAGTCTGCCCTGGCCCTCCTTTTCCAAAATTATTCTGGTTACTCCAGCTCCTTTGCTTTTCCATGCAAATTTTAGAACCAGCTCATAAATTTCCTCAAAGAAGCCTCTTATGATTTTGATTGAGAATGTACTAAATCTATTTATCAAAGAACTGCCCTCCTAACAATGTTATTTTGCAATCCACGAACATATATTTCTATCTATTTAACTCTTAATTTCTCTCTATAGTGTTTGCTGTTTTGGTTAAGTTTTGCCTTTATTTTGTTAAATTTATTCATTATTCTACTTTTATGCTTTTTAAATGGCGTTTACTTAATTTCATTTTTCTTATTGTTCATTTCTAAGTATAGGAATATAATTAATTTTTCTAGTTGACCATGTAGCCTGTGATCTGGCTAAATTCACATATTAGTTCTAGCAGCTTTTTGGTAAATCTCAGGATTTTCTACATAAAAAATCTTGTCTGAAACAGAAAGAGTTTCAGTTTTTCTTTTCCAAACTGCATCTTTTATTATTTTTTCTTACCTTATTGTACTAGCTAGGATTTCAAGTAAATGGTGAATAGGAGTGGTGAATGCAGGCATCTGTGCCTTGTTCATGATTTTAGATAGAAAATGCTGAGTATGAGTTTAGGCTTGAATTTTCACAGCTGCTCTTGGCCAGCTTGACAAATTCCTTTTATTCTTCATTTGTTGAGAATTTTTCTCTTCCATGGGTATTGAAATTTTTTCAAATGCTTTTCCTATATTTACTGAAATGATCACATGGTTTATCTACTTTGTTCTGTTGATGTAATAAATAACAAAGTACATTGAGTGATGTGAGCCAACCTTCAATTCCTGAGATAAACTCCACTTGCTCATAATGTATTATCCTTTTTAACATGTTGTTGAAATTGATTTGGTAAAATCTTATGAGGACGTTTTACAACTATGTCAGTAAGGTCTGCTCTTTTTTGTAATATGATTGTCTGGCGTGAATATTAGAGTAATGCTAGACTGGAAAGTGTTATTCCCTGTGATGTTTCCAAAAAGAGTTTTGCATAGAACTGATATTATTTCTGCCATAAATGTTTGAGAGAATTTGCTAGCAAAGCCATCTGAACTTCTAGTTTTCTTTATGGGAAAGTTATTAATTATAAATTTAATTTTCATCATTGATACGGAGCTATTCAAATTCTCCAGATTTTCTTGGGTCAGTTTTGGTAATTTGTGTGTCTCGGGGAATTTGTCCATTTCACCTAAGTTGCCCCATTTTATTAGCATGAAGCTGTTCCTTTATTAGCTTTTAAAATGTTTGAAGGATAATGATAAACCCTCCTTTAATCTTGATGTTGGTATTTGTCTTGAGCACCTTAACTAGAGGTTTATCAATTTTATTGGAAAAGACTACTCTTTTGCTTTCAGTGATTTTCTCTATTTTCTCTATCACTGATTTTTGCTCTTCATAATTTTCTTTCTTCCATTTATACTGGGTTTATGTTGCTCTTTTTTTTTTTTTTCCAGCTTGTTAAGATGAGAATTTAGGTAATTAATTTAGGTCTTTTTTTTTTTTCTTTTCCAGTATAAACATTTAAAGCTGTAAATGGGCCTCTAAGTACTGCTTACCTGTATCCCACAAAGTTTGACATGCTGTTTTGTTTTTTTTTAAGATGTTATTCATTTATTTGACAGGCAGAGATCATAAGCAGACAGAGAGGCGGGCAGAGAGAGAGAGAGAGGTGGAAGCAGGCTCCCCACTATGCAGAGAGCCCGACGTGGGGCTCGATCCCAGGACCCCAGGATCATGACCCAAGCCGAAGGCAGAGGCCTTTACCCACTGAGCCACCCAGGCACCCTGGACATGCTGTATTTTTATGAACATTCAGGGCAAAATATTTTCTAATTCCCCTTGTGATTTCTTCTTTGATTCATGAATTATTTAGAAGTAGGTTGCTTAATTTCAAATATGTGAGGATTTCCTAATTATCTTATTCTCAATTGATCACTGACTTAATTCCTTCTTTAATTTAAAAAAATTTTTTAATTTGTTTTTTAGAGAGAAAGAGCAAGAACAGTGGGGAGGGAGAGAGGGAGAGAGAGAAACTTAGGCAGGCTCTACACTGAGCACCGAGCCCAACATGGGGCTCAATCTCATGACCCTGAGATCATGATCTGAACTGGGATCAAGAGTCAGATGCTTAACTGACTGAATCACCCAAGCGCCCCTTAATTCTTTAAAATCAGAGAACATGTCCTATATGATTTTAATTTTTAAAAATTTACTGAGACTTGTTTTATGGTCCAGCACTTAATCTATCCTATTGAACAATCCATGTACACTTAGAAAGAACACGTATTTTGCATCTGTGGTTGTATGTCCTATAAATGGGCCACAGTGACTGACAGTTGATCTTCTATGTCTTTGCTGACATTTTATGTAGTTGTTCTATCAATTATTTAGAGAGGGTTGTTAGAAGTTCTTCTATGATAAAGGAGTTGTCTGTTTCTCCCTTTCATCTGCCCATTTTTGCTTCATGTCCATTGAAGCTCTGTTATTAGGTACACAGACATTTAAAATCTTTATACCTTTCTGATGAATTGAACTTTTAAAAAAAAATCACTGTATAATGTCAAAATCTCACCAACATAGGCCTTATTTTCCAAAGTTCTTATAGTTCTCCTTTCCAATTACTTTAAATTCTCCACGATTCCACTTAGGTTTGAACTTTAAAGGCTGTTGACCTCTCCACGCCCTTCCTACTGGTACTGAGACCCTGTCATGTCCTTCCAGCTCCCTCATGGAAGATCCTGAAAGGATGGGACTTCTTAGTAAAGGAAGAATTATTTGGAAACCTCTATGTCAAAAAAATGTGGGTGTTAACTCTTGTCGCAGTTGTCGAGTTTTGTGATATTCCAAATGTGCCAAGATTATCTGGGGCAAGTTGGTAATTATAGAATATGAAGTGGAGGGATCAATGCTGAGTGGTTTTTTAAATGATCTGTTTCAAGAGCAACATCGGATTTCATACCGCTCTTCCGAAGTGAGGGGCTGAGGGTTAGTATGTACTTGGACTAAAATTCAAGCAAACGGCGACTAGAGACCTGCACAGAGGCTTCAATGTTCTACTGAATTTTAGAACATTGCCACATTATTGCATTTTAAAGCAAAAAAAGCAGAAGTAGTTTCATTTCTGAAACTACTACGGAGTACTTAGCAAAAGGACATTAGCCCCTCGAGCTTTACTATCTGGAGCTCCGATTTTCTAAATGTATACAATACCTATAAATATCTATGTGCTTTGTTCCCCTCACTCATTTGGGAAACCACAAAAAGGAGAGCCACGCCCCAAAGTTCTTATGCATATCGCTCTAAGTTAATTTGAATAAATTGTGTGCAAGGACAATTTATTTATGTGTGCAACAAAAAATGTGTATAGGGCTTCGACAGCACAGTGATCCCTACTGATCCAACTGCTCTAAATGTGTGTAATTTTCCAAGGTTGCGTCAATATACCTAAGGAAGGGACAAAGACAAAGTAAAACACTGGGACCCGAGCATCTACTGTGATTAACTGTCCAAACCCATGGGGTCGCATTGGTGGACAGCCACCTACAGAGCAAGCAAAACCAAATATGCCTTGGGTGCCCACCAAGTAACACGTGAATCCTCACGGTTATCACATTTAATCCTCATAAAGACACACTCTGCTGTTGTTGCATTCCTTCTGGGGCTGCAGAACCAGGCTTTGAAAGGTTCAGCTGCTCGGCCAAGGCCACACAGCTGTAGGTGGTGGCTTTGGGACTCGAATACAGGCTGCCTGACCTGAGATGCGGTGTTTGTTCTACTTTGCCAGAAAAACTTTCAGATCAAGGGTTGGCAAACTTCTTCTGCCAAGGACCAGACAGTAACTATTTTAAGCTTTTCAAGCCATATAGTTTCCATCTATCACAAGGGCTCAACTCCACTCTTGCAGTGAGAACACAACCAGAGACAAGATGTAAATAAATGAGTTTAGCTGTGTTCCCATAAAACTTTATTTATAAAAACAGGTGGTGGGCGGGGTTTGGCCCAGAGGTTGTGGATGGCTGATTAAAACAGACAGAAGGAATTAAGCTCTACAGGTTCTACTTTTCTATGCTTCCAGAGGCATTTTTCCTTGCTGTTCCACTTACCCTACTGAATTATATGCAATAATTACGATTTCACTGTAAATCCACCTTCCTGTTCCTATCTGCTCCACAGTGCCAACTTTCCTCTTCCCCAGCACAAATTCTAGCTTTGTCGATAAACACTGTCGAGCAGTGATCCACACCTTTTTTTAAAATAAGAACCAATTCAAGAAAAAATAATATTTTTCTTCTCTGAGTAAAAATAGCTTTATTGGACCCCAAGAGGGAAAAACAATGTAAATATTCTGTGCTTTACTAAATATTTTTAAATGCTAATGAAAAATCGGTCCTGCTTTTTAGTCACAAAGATGCTAATACACAGGCAAAAGAGTCATCTTTCCATTCTTCCACTCCTTAACTCTATATAGTGCTTTAGGATTCAAAACATGTCTTCTAATACATTATTTCATTTCTCTTTGAGGAAGGATCATCGTGGAGAGACTGACACAGAGGTTAGGTGACTCACCTCGAGTCGATGCCTAGTTAGGCACAAAAATCTACCAAATCCCACTTCCTTGCCTGCCTCCCGTCTCCTCCCACTTGAAGCCTGGCCTCCATCTAAACCCACACTCTTAGATCAGCAGTTCTGAACAGATCCGTCTCCTGGTGGAGGCCCAGGTAGCTTTGTTCCCTTCGGACTTCTGCTTTGTCGAACTGAAAGCTGCATTTGAAGTGAGACCAGACACTTCTCTGGAAAACCAAACAGGGCATGAAGCTCTCCGATCTCACTGCTTTATGGGATCATTCTCTCTAGACACTCATCTACACTCTTACAAGTAACCATTTTTACAATTCTTGGATGGTTCAGTCAATGTTAAGTTCATTCTTATTATTTTACTATCTTATTATCTTATATTATTATCTTATCTTGTATTATTATATGTGTACTACTTGTTCTGAAAGTTAGTTTTATTTCCCCCAATAAACATAAATTTCAAAAAAAAATTTTTTTTTAATTTAAAAAATTAAAAAAATAAAAAAAAACATACATTTCTTCCAGTCTCTACTTCCCTATCTCTCCCCTCTGAGATGACATTCATCAGTTCATTCCTTTCACCTGTCAGTGTTCTCTCGGCAGAGTTAGTCCCTTGAATCTGTTGGCCTTTCTCCAACTAATTTTATTTTTTTAAAGATTTTATTTATTTATTTATTTATTTACTTGAGAGAGAGAGGATGAGAAGGGGGAAGGCCAGAGAGAGGGGGCCAAGAAGATTCCCTGCAGAGCCCAGAGCCCAATGTGGGGCTCAATCCCATGACCCTGCAATGATGACCTGAGCCGAAACCAAGAGTCTGATGCTTAACTGGACTGAGCCCCCCAGGTATTCATCTTCACAATTCATTTTAAAGAGTGTAAATAATGTCTAAGGTGGGCTCCTTACTTGAGCTGTTCCATTACTGGGTCAAAGCCATTTCTTGCAGATCTGTTATTAATTGTTTCAGAACATTGTGGCCAATCCACAAAGCAACCCCAATGTCTTGGCCAAGCACATGCATTAGTTTAGGACCTGCCCAGTTGCAGGTAAAGGTTTTTAGCTACAAGGAGCAAGGGGGAGCAAAGGGGGAGCAGAGAGCCCCACCCCCGCACACAGCCCCGCCCCCCCCCCCCCCCCACGCATCTGCTCACCTCTGCAATCAGGTCATGGAGCTCTCCTTCACTCGGGCAGCAGCCTAGCGACCTGATGATTGTTCCAATCTCTCTGCAAGAAAAAATGGTCAGAAGTTTCAGAATACAAACTTGGAAAAGCACACACGGTGTCCCCTGAAACGACTTCAGGGCAGAGGTTGCCCAGCAAACAGTGTGCTCAATACACAAGCCTTGTGAGGACAGGAGATACTTTCCCGGGAAAGGAAAAAGCAGCCAAGCAAACCAAAGGGAGAAGAAATAGTGTTTGCATTGATTAGCAAATGCAAGCCCTGCCTGAGCCAAAACCCGGGAAGTTCTAGAAAACGGAAAGGAGGGGGGAGTAGGAAAAAGAAATGCCAGCCACTTACTAGGCGAGTTTAAGTTAGTCAACTGTTTTGCACCTCAGTTTCTGCATCTGTAACATGGGGACAGAGGTCTGTGCTGAAGTGCACATTAGTGGCAGAGTACTTAGAAGCGTGGCCTCTAGTGTCTGATCGCTAGAGTCAGATCCCAGCTCTGCACCGCACAAGGCCAGGCAGGCTAATCTCTGGCTACAGAGGTGGACCTGGTGGGGAAAACACAGCATCTTCCTTCAAATATTAGAACGGGGCTGGGCACAGCCTCAGAGTAAAATAATACGAACCACCATAATATAAAGCATAGCTCTTGGCAGAGTAGCCCCCCCATAAATATTAGTTACTCCCCTGCCCCCTGTAATAATGTAATTTAATTCAGCAAATAGCCTAAGGAGAGTATGAATTACATTCGGTATTCTCTGGATGCTAAGACAGGGTTTGCAATAGATTATCAAATATGTCCAATATTTCCAATTACTAAAATTAAAGTTGTAGTATTGGGACGTGTACTTAATTTCACAAATATTCACTGAATTCATTTCTTTACCATTCTGGATAATACCAGTGGTATTATATTCGCTCACTATTTTACTGAGAAAAACTTTTTTTTTTACTGAGAAAAACTTTTAAAGAAAAATGTCTGGGTTCTTCACTTACAGAGGCTGCAGGATGAGTACCAACCGGAAAACCGAAAGTCAGTAACTGTGGAGGATGGGATTAATTTTCATTTATTGGTTTCCCTTCATCCTAAATGAGGACCAGGTAAATATGTAGTGGCTTCCTGTTCCCTACCTGCCGGACCTCCTCAGTCCTAGCACCCGCGCACTGCTCTTCACACCCACGTCCCTCATGAAGGCCGGACGTGAACGTGAAGGTGGGATGAGATGCTGAAGCATCCTGTAAGACTCTGCTTCCAAGAAGTCCCCAAAGATGTCCCATGAATCTGGCGGACAGCACTGTAGTAAATAGATCATTGTAGCTGTGTACATTAGAACCAAGGGTTAATGAGGCACAGACGAAAGCATGACTTGGTCAATATTCCCAGATCTAGCCCCTCCGTAACCTTCTAGGTCTCTCTATGTGCATCAGAGAAGCACAGGAAGTCCAGAATCAAAGGGAAAGGCCGTCACCCTGCATGACAGGGACCGGAAGCTCTTGCAGGCATGCGTGTGGGACAGTGGTCCCCACCGCCATCTGACCACCAACCACCAGGCATGTGATCAGCCCAAGTGAAAACAGACTGTAAGTGTAAAATACACACAGATTTCAAAAAACTGAGTACAAAAAGAATGTCAAATATCTCACTGATAATTTTTCAACTGACACACGTTGAAATGACTATTTTAGACATAGTGTTAAAATTAATTTTACCTGTTTCTCTTTTATCTTTTTTTTAAATATGGTTACTAGAACATTTTAAATTATAAATCCAGTATCCCCTCTTCCTGGAAATGGCTAGGAATAGCTGCCATCATGAGTCAGCGTGTCAGAAGAGAGGTATGGAGAGAAAAGAATTACTCTGTGCTGGGTCAGCAAGGTCATTGATGCCCCTGGTGTCTGCCTGAGAAACTGTAAACCACAGTGAACTGGGCCCAGGGCTCAGGCGCTAGCTGTGGGTAGGGCCTGGTCTCCCAAGACACGACACCTGCGACACTGTGATTGGGAAGAAGGCCTGACCAGAGACAGCTCTGGGAACAAAGCCACAGCAGCACAGGGCTCCCCTGAGAAGAGTGTGCTGGCAGGAAGAGACTAGCCAAGGGTCCAACGAAGAACCTTCCAGAGTCCGGCCCTGACCCAGTGGTCCAAGGAAGAGGGCCGGCCTTAGACACAGAGGAGAGGTGCCAGAGCGCTAGGCGAGAACTCCACAGATCCGCAGAGGGCCATGTCCAGGGAGCTGAGGAAAGATATGGGGGAAAGTGGGCGCCATCTTGGTGTCACATGCTGCTGAGACATCGAGTGAGTTCTGAGAAGTGGCCTTTGAGCTCAGGAAAGGAGATCAGTGGTGATTTTTTTTGATGAGGGAAGCTGCTGTCGAAGGCAGGGGAGAAACCAGATTGCCCTGGGTCCAGGGGAATGGATGCGTGAAGTGAAGGGGAGGAAGGGATGCCTGGAGGGGACACCGGGTCAAGGAAGATTCTGTGGGACCAGAGAGAGGGGAGCGCACTTGGATGTGGATGGGCCTGGCTCCCCAAGGGTGGTGGGGGGCTGGGGCTCGGTGCTCAGTGCACAGAGCCACCCCACCCCCGGCCCAGGCCCACCCCCACCAGGCTGCTCTGAGTCACAGGGTGGCAGGTCCTTCCTTTCTGCCTGGAAAGTTCTCCTCTCTCCCCGCTTCGGTTCCCCTTGGAAGGACCAATCGCCCTCCTTGCCTTTTCTGAGTGAATCCAGCTAGAACCAAGCTGCTTCTTTCTTTACTCCTAAAACACGAAGGCCTGACTGACTTGAGAGGAGAAGGCAAGGCTTCTTCGGCCGACGAGTCCACAGTGACCTAAAGAACAACACAGTAACTCAAGAACGCCCCTGCACCCCTACAAACCGGCCCCCGAGCTGTGTTTAGCAGTCGTTTCCTCTACCCCCGGCTGCTCTCAGTCAACCCTTCAAAATGGCCATTTGCCCCATCCTAGATTCGGGGTCCCTTAACTTTCCACTCCGCTCGCTCTATCCATCTGTCATCTCTTGCCTCAAGCTCCAAACCAGACGCACCTCATCTCAGCGGAAGAGCCCTCAGACCCACCTGCTATGACCCCGAACAGACGCCGACAGTTTGGGCACCTTCGCTGACCCCCCTCCACCACCTGCTGGGGTAGCTCGGGCAGCAGAGACACCACGGCCTGGGTGGATGACAGCCTTGCCCCGTCGCGCACAGTTCCAGAGGCTGCCAAGTCCAAGGCCAAGACGTGGTCAGGGTCAGTGCCTGGTGAGAACCCCGGCTTGCGATGGCCCCCGTTCTCCGTGTCCTCACACGGCAGACAGTGAGCCCACTCTGGGTCTCTGTCTTCCTTTCTTCTAATCCATCGTGGGGTGCCACTCTCAAGATCTCATCTAAACCTCATCACTTCCCAGAGGCCCACCTCCAAACACCATCACGTGGGGTTTCCTCCATGAATTGGGGAGGGACGCCCACATTTGGTGGGGGGCACTGCCGTGACAGACCCTGCCCGTGTACATTCTAGAAGTCCGGACATCCCTCCCTTCCTGTCCCTCTCAGCCTCTAAGAAACAAAACACGCTCTTCCTTAAGAGAGCTGACCCCTCTTGGTTTCTCGGAGCTCCTGTCTTGGCTCTTTCTTCCCACCGGTTATAGACACTACTGAGCGCTCACCTTGCTAAGTGTACTTTTAAGCCCCTCGTCTTGGTTCTTGTTCTGGACACACTTGCCTCCGACTCAGCATCTTCATCCTGTTCTCTACCAGTTGCTTCCTCTTTTGCCCTAAAATGTGCAGCTATCTCCCTTCCTCGTGTTGAAGACATTCCTAATATGTGCCTCACCACACCCCGAGCACGCTTAGCTCTGACTTCCTCCTCTTGCAGCAGTCAGCCCACTGCCCACCCGTCCACTCCAGGCCCAGCCGCCGCAGACCTGCCATGCCCGGCTCTCTGCCACTCACCAGTCTGTCCTGCCTCTGGGAGCCTCTCATCCTCTCTGCCTGCCACGGCCCCCCCACCCGGACCCCCGGTTGCAGCATGACCTCGCTGTTAAAACTGTTCCCAGAGGGGAGCCTGGGTGGCTCAGTCAGTTAAGCGACTGCCCTCAGCTCAGGTCACGATCTGAGTCCTCAGATCAAGTCCCACATTGGGCTCCTTGCTCAGCGGGGAGCCTGCTTCCCCCCTGCCTGCAGCTCCCCCTGCTTTTGAGCTCTCTGTCTCTGTCTCTCTCTGACAAATAAATAAAGTCTTTAAAAAAGCAAACAAACAAAAACTGTTCCCAGAGCTAAGAGAAGCAGCAGCTTGGGTCTGGACAGAGAAGGCCACTGGTGATCTCAGCAGAGAGCCCGCAGGGAGGGAGGGACAGAGAGCCCGCAGGGTGCCGGTGAGGGGGGAGACATGGACTTCGGGAGCAGGCACAGAGAGCACAGCAGGGGAAGGTGGCAGCTCTGGAGGGGCACACCCCCCGGGGCACACCCCCCTCACCCCTGCTCCTGGCCAGCACTCTCTACACTCAAACTCGGTCCCCACAGACGCCTTTACTCCTCACAGCAGCCCCTTTGGGGGGGGGCACAGTGTTCCCTCCATTCCTCAGACAAGGAGACAACCCCGGGGCATTCAGTAACTTGCCGGGGCCACACGCACATTCCAGCAGTGGCTCCCCCAGATGGCCGGGGCTGCGGGTGGAACCCGGCGGCAGGACAGCCAGACAGCAGACTAACTGACCTGGCCGGGAACCCGCAGCTCCTCCCACCGGCGGGCCGCAGGGGGGCGCTGGCCGCAGGGGGGCGCTGGCCGCAAGCGGCCCCGCAAGGGTTGGGCTCTGCCCTCCCGCGCTTCAAATGTTCCCACTCACCTGCACCTGACCACGGCCGGGGAGGACGGCGCCTGCTTCTACCGAGGAGGAAAACAGGAGCACCGGGTTAGGCAACTTCCCCGGGATCCTAGGAAGTCGTGGCCGTGGGACCCCACCGTCCTCACCCCTGTGCGCCGCCGCCTCTCAGCAACCTGGCCGAGGATTTCAGGAGACTTACAGGTGAACTTGAGTGTAACAAGGTGCTGCCCAAGAAAACCAGAGGCTCCAGCCTGTGGGAGCCGTGAACACAGATCCAGGGCTCAAAACTGATGACCCGAGGGACAGACTTGGCCGGCAGATGAGGTTATGACCAACCTAAGTGTTGGTCTCGTTCTCTAAGTGGGCCACCAGTACCTGTCCTATAAGTGTCCTAGCCTGTGCACCTCCCACATTCAGGTCACAGGCCTGGTCCCTGTGGAAATCTGGGTTTATCACTCCTGGAAAACAGTCATTTACTGCAGGAATTTATATGCAAGAAGCAGGGGAAGGAGCCAAATGACCGCCTTAAGTCCTCCCCAGCTGCTCTGTTCTATTATATTCAAACACGCACACACACACCTGTGGCTTATGTAAGTGAAGGTTCTAGTTCTTAGAAGACATACCCTGGAGTATTGGGGGGAAAAGGTCGTAATGTCCACAGCTTACACAAATAGCCCAGCAAAATTAAAATAATAATAAAATGTGTAAACAGTGTAAATATGTGTGTGTGTATTAGAACACAAGCAAAAAGCAAATGTGGCAAAAAGTTCATAATCGGTGCATCTCTTGTCTGTAAGTGTAAAATTTTTTAAATAAAAAGTTTTCATTAAAAACAACACAAAAGGGACGCCTGGGTGGCTCAGTTGGTTAAGCGGCTGCCTTCGGCTCAGGTCATGATCCTGGGATCCTGGGATCGAGTCCCACATTGGGCTCCTTGCTCAGCAGGGAGCTTGCTTCTCCCTCTGCCTCTGCCTGCCACTCTGTCTGCCTGTGTTCACTCCTGCTCTCTCTCTGACAAATAAATTTTTTAAAATCTGAAAAAAATTAAAAAAATAAAAACAAAACAAAATATACAAGAGTGAGTACCTAGCTGGCTTAGTTGGAAGAGGGCACGACTTGTCATCTTGGGGTAATGAGTTCGAGCCCCACCCTGGGTGTAGAGATTACTAAAAATAAATGTACTTTAAAAACAAACAAACAAGATAAGCACATTGAGAATGAAAACCAAAGTGATAAGAAGTAATAACAGAAATACCACTCCGGGCAGGGGCAGGACAAGAGGAGGGAGGGGAGGGAAATTATAGGAGAAGCAAAGACGCCTCTGAGCTCCTCTTGTTCTTACACATTTTGAAATACAAGACCAGAGGCACGGCCGGCCGACGATCCCAAGAGCTGCTCTGGCTAGGATTCTGGTGCCAAGAAACCAGGACCGCAGGTGGAGGGGTCACGTGGGCCTCCAGCACCCTAGATGGTGCCAGGATGGGGCTAAGTTCCTGGCCAGAAAGGAAGAAACCACATAGCTAACCCGTCAGCCTCAGGAGTAGTGAGGCTTCTAAAGGTGAGCTAAGAAAAACAGGAAGAGAGGGCAGGGAAGACCAGAGGCCAGAAAACCGTGAGGTGGAGAGTTCCTGAGAAAGGGACAGGAGTCTAGAAAGGAGAACTGAAAAGGAAAAGGGAAGAAGGAGGCGAAACTGTAGATTTCAGAGACAAGGAACAGAAATCCCAAAACTTCATGATGAATATAAAAAAAGTTCAGAAATAAGAAATAACAAAGAGAGTAGACCACTGGGACATTAAACAAAATTATGAAATAAAGTGACACAATTACACACATTAGGACTGATTGATCTATTTCCTGTCTACTAAATGGGATTTTGAATCAAGTGAAATGATAGAAAATTATTTTAAAGTAACTTTTAAGGGGCACCTGGGTGTCTCGGCCAATTAAGCATCTGCCTCTGGATTTCGGCTCAGGTCTTGATCTCAGGGTCCTGGGATCGAGCCCTGCATCAGGCTTTCTGCTCAGCAGGGAGCCTGCTTCCCCCTCTCTCTGCCTGCCTCTCTGCCTACTTGTGATCTCCCTGTGAAATAAATAAAATCTTTAAAAAAATAGTAAACTAACTTTACAATTGTAACATTTTTAAATCACTAAAGTATTTACAATTATTAAAGTAGCCTTTTAAAGCAACCAGTTAGGAACTTCCTGAAGTCAATGTAGTGAAATAAAACTAAGAGTTTTTGGATTTTAATACTTCTTTCCAAAGTGTTTTGGAAGAGAGTTCAGGGAAAAGGCAGAAGCAAACTCATTTGCGTACAGTGGCGGGTGGGCTGCTACCGACCGGCTCCGCACGCGGGAGAAGCCCAGATGGGCATCATCTGCATTTCCTCCGGGTCTACGCGGTCCCCCACCGGGGCCAACTTCAAGCTGCGCAAGCGCAGGCGCTGGGGGCGGGGATGGGAAGAGAGGCCCCCAGGGGTCCCCAGCACGCCCCTGCCTGGGCCCTGCACACGCGTACTCACCGCCTCGCAAGCATAAAGTCAAATAAATCGACCTGCAATGAGAAGAGGCCAACTTTGAGTATTTAGTACCTTTTCATTGTTCACAGACACGTTCGTGTTGCATTTTATACAGAACAGCCTGAACACCTGTCGGTCATTGCATGCGTTTTGCACGTCGTCCTCGTGCAGGGAGGGGTCAGGCTAATCTGTGCGCGGGTCCGATGTCACTGTAAGTGCTGCCCGAGCGAGCGCCTTGGGTTTTCGAAATGATTTCCTTGTAAGTGTATGCAATTTACGTTTTACAGAAATTATGAGGCTGGCTTGCAGGATTCCCGAAGACGTAACCGTCGGCTCTCGTGAGCTGGCTGCCAGCCAGCCTGGTTTGGCTGCAAAGCTGATGCCACTGCGCCGAGAGCTCCTGGCCCCAAAGTCCCTGGACAGGCTCACCTTCGGCACAACCCACTCCCTTCCGCGGCGCATACGGAATGGAAAGAAATACGTTCCCTGTAAAAGCAGCAACGACACACACACACACACACACACACACACACACAATTTTTCCTGGGGAAAATTTTTTTTCTCCTAAATCAAGTTCATGGGATTTTCCTTTTGTTTAATTGCTGACGCCTCAATTAAACTGTTCGCTATAAAGTCTGTAACGTGCAGAGCCGTTCCCTTTGTCGGAGGGAGTGTCGTCCGCGAGCCAACTCCAGAAGTCTTTATGGTTCGATACTAACAGTCTGCTTCGCACTTGCACTATCGATAACGTGGTAAACACGGGGACAAAATCGCTTCGGAACACAGGAGTCACGACAAAGTCGCCCAGCAGAGGCATCTTCCTGGAACCCGTGCGCAGCTGCAGTGGCCGGCCAGGCTGGTTCCCCGCCGGCCCTCGGCGCGTGCAGTATCACGGCCCTGACACGAGGTGGCGCCCGTGCCACGGAGCTAGGCGGAGCGTCCTCCGTTTAAGGGCAGTCTAAGGTCAAAACCGGTCCCCGTGAAGACCTGGCTCAGGACAGGGGACGCAATTCTGAGAGAGAGAAGAGCAGGCAAAGTACTTTACCTCCTCTACGGGACAGCTGATACTCAGCTAAGTATAAGGGAATGTTGAAAGCAATTCAAAAATGTCTAAGAAGGAACAAAAGCAGGATTTGAAAATGTCTTTCATTTATTTCATAAATATTTGTTTGCCAAACCCTACCACGGGCCAGGTACCATCTACCGGGCAGCAGACAACAAAAGGAGGAACTTGACCTGGCAGAGGGCTCTGTCGGAGACTGATCTTCTCTTGCAAAGCCATGAAGAAACCGAAATAATGGCTAAACCTCCTTATTCAGACAAAGGCTCTACTCAAAAAGGGGGGGGGGCTTATTTTTCTGAAGGTCCCTCTAATCAAGTGCGGATCATTTCTCCACTGCTGAAAGATGCTTTCCAAAAAGCTCTGGTTCTAATTTGTTACGGCATTATTTCTCCTGCTGTCCTATGTGCTAGAGTGTGCAGCCCCCAAGTGAAGAATTCGGACTTCGGTGTATCTCGGGGGAAAGTCTCCATAAAATACCAGACATTACGCAGATAATAAATAGGAAATTCAGGGGCATCTTTACTTTTACCCTAGGCAACCAAGTGCGGGAGAAAGCGTGCACATACACAGGTCTATGTGGGAGCCTCAGGCAGTGGGAAATACCATGAAGAAATGACGGCCACCGTCATTGTTACTATAACCGCGTGAGTCCACTGGGGCCACAACGAACCGCGTGAGTCCACAACCAACGGCCACAGCCTGCGGGGGCTGACAGCACAGGGACTTACTTGCTCACAGCCCTGGAGGCCAGATGGCGGCAGGGCAGCTTTCTAATGAGGCCTCTCCCCCGGACTCGCAGAAGGCCGCCTTCTCCCAGTGTCCACCACCACCTTTCGTGGCCACCACTTCTCACCCGGACAGAAGTCACCCTTATGTAGTCACCGCTTCAGCTCTCACCAGCCACCTGCGTCCCCTCTCTTAGCAGC
>ML107613.1:14690-37731 GCA_003697995.1 Taxidea taxus jeffersonii | reverse complement strand
CTCCCTCAAAAAGGCTTTCCCCATGGTGTCAAAAATACAGATACGTATCTGCAACAAAAAACATGCTTTTAAAACCATATGAAAAGGTAAAATTATATGAAAAACACCCTAGAACATGAAACATCATCTCTTTCTGACTCCCTGTGATGATCTTTAACACCCATCCATCCTTTGAGGATTAGCTAGCTGATGAACAGGCCATTCCCAATCTGTGAGGAACTGTTCAAGAGTGAACTTACTTTGTTTTTGGCTGTTCTGCTTCACCCTTTAAGTCTCAAGGGTGATGTGCACATCTGGTATTATCGGTGGGAGAGTGGAAATGCTAAGAACAGCGAGTCCAAACTCCAGCTGTGACATAAATAACAGACTGACCCTTAGAAAGTCCATTACCCGCTCTGGACCTCAGTCTTATCTGAATTTAAGTACTTGAGATAACCTCTAGGATAGTATTTAGAGTTAATAACCTATGATAAAGTATGAAGCACATACAATCACCTACGAAGCAGTCTTATTAAAAAAGATCAACATAAGTCTGAATGTGATCCAGCCTTTAGATCTAACTTGTAGTCTGCAGAAAATACAGAGGATAAGGGAACAAGCTTAACACCACATGAAGGCAATCAGATAAGTCCAGCAGGCTGGAGGCTGTGAGACAACTGACCCCAGGATTTGAGGAATAAACAGGAGGTAGTAGAGGTGCCCAGCTGGCTCAGACAACAGAGCATGTGACTCCTGATCTCAGAGTCACTAGTTCAAGCCCCATGTGGCGCACAGAGCTTACTTAAGAAAAAAAGAAAGAAAACAAAAACAGGTGATGAGAGGTAGTGCTAGGGTAATGGCAGGGAGAGAAGTTTCTAGATTGAGAAAAGCTGAGAAGATCCAAAGCCAAACATAACATGTAGACTTGACTTAGATCCTCATTTAAACAAATTATCTATAAATAGATGTTTGTGGAACAACTGGAAACACTTGAGGATGGACCATGCTGAAGACATTAAACAGTGAGCGGGCGCCTGGGTGGCTCGGTTGGTTAAGTGTCTGCCTTCGGCTCAGGTCTTGATCTCAGGGTCCTGGGATGAGGCCCCATGTCAGATTCCCTGCTTAGTGGGGAGCCTGCTTCTCTCTCTCCCTCTGCTTTGTGTCCCCCCCCCCCCCCCGCTCCTCCCCTCACTGCATCCTCCACTGGTGCTCTCTCTCAAATAAATAAATAAAACCTTTTTTAAAAATGACATTTTAAACAATGATGGTTGATCGTATAAGGGTGACAATGGTGGTTATGTAAGAAACTGTCCCTGTTTTGTTTTGTTTTTAAGATTTATTCATTGGAGGGAGGGGGAGAAGGAGAGAGCGAAGCAGCCTCCCCACTGAGGAAGGGAGCCTGACAAGAGGATTGATCCCAGGACCCAAGACCATGACCTGAGCCAAAATCAAGAATCTGACAATTAACCGACTGAGTCAAACTGGGGGGGTTGGAAAGTTAGTAATGGAGAGGAGTCTTTCATTATATATTCTTTTCTACTTTTCTGAATGTTTTGTTACTTGCATGTATCATCTTTTAAAAATAGGTTCTAGGGGCACCTGGGTGGCTCAGTGGGTTAAGCCTCTGCCTTCGGCTCGGGTCATGATCCCGGGGTTCTGGGGTCGAGCCCCGCATCGGGCTTTCTGCTCTGCGGGGAGCCTGCTTCCCTTCCTCTCTCTCTACCTGCCTCTCTGCCTGCTTGTGATCTCTGTCAAATAAATAAATAAAATCTTAAAAAAAAAAAATAGGTTCTAAAAAATATCAGTCACTGGGGCCCCTGGGTGGCCCAGTCTGGTTAAGCATCCAATTCTTTTTTTTTTTTTTTTGAGAGAGAGAGAGAGAGAGAGAAAAAAAAAAGAGCAGGGGTAGGGGCACAGGGAGACAGGGAGAGAGAAGCAGACTCTATGCTGAGCCAACGCAGGGCTTGGTCTCATCACCCTGAGATCATGACTTGAGCCAAAATCAAGGGTCAAATGTTCAATGGACTAGGACACCCAGGCGCCCCAAGTGTTCAACTTGATCTCCGCTCTGTTCTTGACCTCAGTGTTGTGAGTTCAAGCCCTGCACTGGACTCCACACTGGGCATGGAGCCTACTTAAAAATAAAACAAAAACAACAACCAGTCATTGTTGGAAAGTTCTCAGGAAGTCTAACAGTTTATTAGCCATTAATTAGTAATCAATATTTCAGCAATTATTATTAGCACCAAGAAGGGCAATTTTACTACCATGGTCCTTTTAGTTCCTAGGGATGCTGTGTCTCTAGCAGTGTAGTTCCCCAGCAACCGTGCTGAGATAAAATGCTGGAAGCAAATATACTGAGTGAGCTCCCAGGGCGCTTGCCGCTTAAAACTTACAGAGTGATAGTACAGTGGACCATGCGGTATTGTTCAGAATGCACTTTAGTCTGGTGTGCTAAGGCAATTGGGGAGCTGTCCCTTCATCAGTAGGAGAATATAGTATGCACACAGTTTGTGCAACAGCAAAGGCAGAGACACCTGGGACAATTCTCAGCTGGGCCTTCCACTAAAGACAAATTTATTTCTGAAAAAGTATCTCAGGAATAAAGTTAAGTGGCCAAATGCAACTCAGGTTTTCAAGTGCCTACCTAATTCATATAGGCAAATCAAACCAAGGGGCATATTTTAATAATGTACCTTAGTAAGCAACTTCTCGATAGGATTTCTTCTCATGATGTCCATACAAGTTTTTAAAAATCCCACACCAAAAAAAAAAATATATATATATATATATAAAGGCTTACATTAAAAAAAAAATCCCACACCAACAGTTTACTCTTCCCCTTCTTTCTAATGATTTAATGTTTTACGTTGGAAGCATATAGTTTTACCTTAAGAGTTTCCAGTGTTCCATCTTCTTTGGCGAGGACGCTGCCCGTGATTCCTAAAATACTAACAACGTTTACTCTAACGCCGGTGTTACTACTGTGAATGCTGGCTGTGCATAGTGTCATCAGCTGATTGGGAGTCATACACTGTTGAAAAGGAAAGAGAGTATTTACGGTGTTAAACTCAACCAATGCCAACAGCATATGCGACAGCACTGAAAGGAATGTCAACAACAGAGAAGTTATTACAGACTCTAATCAGTGCCCAGTACAGCTGGTAATTCCGAATGAATATGAGGCCTGTTCATGTCACTGTCCACATTCAATCTATCACAGCTGTAAGCCCAGAAGAGGGGCTTCGTTTCCCATTAGCTTTACTTGAAGAAGACTTTTGGGGGGCATCTGGGTGGCTCAGTCAGCCAAGTATCTGCCTTCAGCTCAGGTCATGATCCCGGGGCCCTGGGATTAAGGCCCATGTTGGGTTTCCTGCTTATCGGGGAATCTGCTTCTCCCTCTCCCTCTGCCTTCTCTCCCATCCTGCTTGTGCTCTCTCTCCCTCAAATAAATAAATAAGATCTTAAAAAAAAAAAAAAAAAAGACA
Source organism: Taxidea taxus jeffersonii (assembly GCA_003697995.1). Taxonomy (NCBI): domain Eukaryota; kingdom Metazoa; phylum Chordata; class Mammalia; order Carnivora; family Mustelidae; genus Taxidea; species Taxidea taxus. Next base: position 34,264 of record ML107613.1, on the reverse strand, counting down.
ACTTTCAGTCAGGTATACACAAACCTTTAAAGAGATCCTAATTTCTTTTAAACACTGATCCAAAAAAATGTTTTGAAAATGTACATAGAACATGTAGCTTTAATAAAAATTGGCTGAAGCCATACAAGTTGAGAACTAACCCTGAGATGTGTGTTGTTACAGTAAATTATTATAGACTGCCAAAACCATTAAATTATAGAGTGCTTCTGCTGTGTAGTGGTAATTTTCATTCTGAGCTAATCTGAACACACGCATGGATGCAGATATCACCAGAGAACTCAAGTTGTCGTGTTGCCAAACTGTCACCTGTGAGCAGCAGCCCAGTGTGGTGACCAAGGGCTTGGGACCGGACATCCTGGGTTCATATCCTGGCTCCTCTCCCCTCCCCAACAGTGGTCACCATGCAGAGTTGCTTTAAGGATTAAATAATGCACAAGAACTCACTAACTGTTAGATTATTATTATATATAAACATACTGAACAGTTCTAAATCAAACTCATTTCTGAATCATCTGCAGTGCTTCTGCCAAATCTAAAGGTAATAGTTAATATACCTGGATTTCTTAAGAAATAATCTAATGGAAACAATCCTGCCAACCCTGGGATGCCTCCCAGCTGAACAAGGCTGCCGGGAATGCTGGAGGCGTACTGCTTTACTGCCAGCCTGAATCACAAAGGTAAGCTGCCCCATATGCGCAAGCCGACAAGGCAGAGAAATGGACAGGGAGCAGGACAGTCGTACTACTCTCAGTGCTGTTACTCAGCTATTCAGGTCCCTGGTTTCCTCTCCCTGGAAAGCACGAGAGCCAGGCTCCTTCTAGTCCTCAAATTCCATGCTCATGCCCAATGTACAGCCAACCTGAGAGCTTATGGTCTTAGTATATGTGAATGCCCAGTCATTAACTGAGCATGAGCTGGGAGGAATTCTCTTTAAGTATCAGGTTGGTCCAGTTAGCTACTGCTGAAGATCATGGGAAATCAATAAAAAGACTTTATATTCTGATAGGCCCTACAGTATAGGGTTTTCCAATCCTCTCTCCACTATTACTATTCCCATGTCAAAGAAACTGCAGGTCAAAAGTTATGTTCTTGAAAAAAATTCTCAAATATACAAAAACAAACAAACAAACCTGAAAGAGTTTAGACTAGATGCCAACAGTACATACTGTATTTAACAGTAAAGCACCAGAGATGTTCTCATTAAACTGTGGACCAAGATAAAGTTTGGGAAGCACGGCTCCAAGGTGTGGCCACGGAATGACTAAGGTAGGGAAGGAAGACCAGGCCACTGGAGAAAGGGAGGTCCAAGAACTTCAAAGCCAGGATATGGGGGGAACATCTATGTGGATCTTGAAGTCACCCAGAATCATGACAGGACTAGCAAAGAGTAACAAACCCCAACAGCAGGAATCTTCAAGGAACAAAGGGTGGCCCAGGGCATGGTAGATGGCTGTAAGCAAGAGAAGTGGGTGGTATGGCCTAATGACATGTTAATCAAAACTGGAAGATTTTAGAAAAGGGGCAGGGATGGTTTAGCACACTGGTCCCCAAACTTTGTGTAAAAGCCAATCACCCAGAGAACCATTAAAATATAGATCACTGGGCCCCTCCTCAAAGTTTCTGCTTCAGTGGATTGGGGGCAAGGTCCTAGGATTTGCCCTTATATTCCAAGAAGAAAAAGACACCTAAATAAAAAGACACCTAATAGCAAAACTGGCAAAAGACAGGAGCAGTTACAGAAAAAAAATGCAAAGGCCCTTGAAGCACATAAAGAGACATCCAATCCCCTATCGTAAGACAAATGTATATTGAAATTGCTATATAATGTCTCAACTATCAAACCGGTAAAAAAATCTAATGTTCTGACATTACTCTCTTTCTGAAGCTACAGCAAAACTGGCATTCTCAAGCACTGCTGTAGGAAATCCAAAACGCCTCAGTCTCGGAGGAGGGGACTACAGCAATAATCAGCAAAATCACCAATGCATCTCTCCTCCAACTCAGCAAGCCCACTTCTCCATGGAATCTATCTCCAAGACACAAGGGCAAAAACACAAAATAACATCTGTAAAAAGGCTCTTCCCTGCTGTTCTAGTTGTAATAACAACGGACTGGAACGAGAACCCCCATCAACAAATAAAATCTTAAAAAAAAAAAGAAGAAAAATCACAGATAATAAATATAAAAGAAATGAAAATTAAGATGTCTCCATTTTGCAACCACTGATAAATAATAGATCTAGACAATATTAATCATTGCTAGCTACAACCATTAAGTGAATCCACTGATTAATCCTTTATTAAAGAGAGAGGAAGAGAACGAATGCGTCAGGGGAGGGGCAAAGGGAGAGGGAGCAGACTCCCTGCTGAGCACAGAGCCTGATGACAAGCTCAATCTCACGACCCCAAGATCATGACCTGAGCCCAAGGCAGCCGCTTTACCAACTGGGCCACCCAGGTGCCCCGAATCCACTGATTAACCTTAACATCACAACTTATGAAAATATATAATTTGTGATATAAAAGTAGAAAATACATACAGCACTATGAATTATTCTTCCCAAAAAATCTGATCCTGAATCTAATTAAGACTCTAGACCTAGTTCCCAATTTATAGGATACGTGAACAAGAGAGAGATATGTCAACAATACCATCGTGAGAAACCAGCCAAATCTCATAATGGGAAAAATTCTACAGGACAGATGACAGTTTTTCAATGAATAACTAAAATAGGGAGGGGAGATTGGTAGGAGAAATATTTTAAACTGAGATTTTAGAATCTGTGAATATATTAAAAACCCCTAAAACAAACAAACAAAAAAACCTGAATTGTGCACTTTATTTACTTACTTTTTAAAGATTTTATTTTTTGGGGAGAGAGCGAGTGAGAGAGAACAGAAGTGGGGTGAGGGACAGAGGAAGAAACAGACTCCCCACTGAGCAGGGAACCGGACTCGGGGCTTGATCCCAGGACTGAGAATCAGGACCCGAGCCGAAGGCAGAAGCTTAACCGACTGAGCCACCCAGTCGCCCCTGATGTTGCACTTAATATTTATTTCTTTAAAGATTTTGTTTATTTATTTGACAGAGAGAGAGACAGCAAGAGAGAGAACAGAAGCAAAGGAGTAGGAGAGGGAGAAGCAGGCTTCCCGTGGAGCAGGGAGCCTGAAGTGGGGCTTGATCCCAGGACCCTGGGATCATGACCTGAGCTGCAGGCAGACACTTAATGACTGAGCCACCCAGGCACCCCTGAACTATGCACTTTAAATGGGTGAATTGTACGGCTAGTATGTGAATTAAATCCTCACTAAAGCCATTAAAAAAAAATTTTTTTAAACCAAAGTATCAACCAAAAGCTGTAAGTGGATCTTGTTTGGATTCTGATTTGAACGAAACAACTGAAAAAGACATTTTTGTGGCAATCAGAAAAAAGTAAATTCGGGCTGCATATCAACGGATAATTAAGCTGTGCCGTTAATTTGGGGGTACGGTACTGTGGTCGAGGTTTTTAGAAGTCCATTTTCTGTCACAGACACGTATGAAGCGTGTAATAAAATACTTATGGGTGAAGGAACATGATTTGCTTTAAAGCAGTCCAGAAAAAGCCACATGTGTAAGGGAGAGGAAGGGAACAAGGACGCCAGGACACTGCCAGCTCTGTGACCCCTGCGGTTCACGATACTATTCTCTCTGCTTTTAGAGGTGTTTCTTTTTTCTTTTTTCTTTTTTTTAAAGATTTTATTTATTTATTTGTTAGAGAGAGAGAGAGAGAGAGAGCACAGGCAGACAGAAAGGCAGGCAGAGGCAGAGGGAGAAGCAGGCTCCCTGCCGAGCAAGGAGCCCGATGTGGGACTCCATCCCATGACGCTGGGATCATGACCTGAGCCGAAGGCAGCTGCTTAACCAACTGAGCCACCCAGGCGTCCCTTAGAGGTGTTTCTTAATAAAAAAGCAAAGAATAAAAATGGGAGAGCAGCTATCACAGAGATGCCGCTGGATTACTGTGGAGGGTCAGCCGTCAGGCATGAAAATTTCTGTAAAATGTTAAAGAAGACAAATGACATTCATAGAACACATTTATGACAGGTGTGTCAACTAAGTTACATCAATAAAAAAATCTGTGTGTGTGTGTTGGTGGCAGTGGTGGGAAGAAACAAAATATATTACTTTCTATTTTAAGGATTTTTGTTTTCTTTTTACAAGGATCATATATTACTCTTCTAATAGGAATAAATACTTAAAAAAAAATTAAGGGGTGCCTGGGTGGCTCAGTGGGTTAAGCCTCTGCCTTCAGCTCAGGTCATGGTCTTGGGGTCCTGGGATGGAGCCCCTAATCGGCTCTGCTCAGCAGGGAGCCTGCTTCCTCTTCTCTCTGCCTGCCTCTCTGCCTACTTGTGATCTTTCTGTCAAATAAATAAATAAAAATCTTAAAAAAAAAAAGTTAAGTAATTAATTTTGCTTCCGTAATACAGAATCTTTGTGGGTTTCATATAAAATTTTTTAAAAAAATCTTACCTGAGAAATGTTCTTGGAGGCCATTGTTTGCAAAAGGGCCCTCAAGGCACTACTTATGGCTTCTAGAAAGTCAACATGCTCAGCAAAATCTAAAACACAAAAGTGAAATATAAATTTGTCTTCTCTAAGACAAGTTATTTTGTAAAAAAAATAGAATCAAAACACTGCATGTTAAATGTTAATATATGCTACTATAATTAAAATATTTTTTTTAAAGATTTTATTTATTTATTTGACAGAGATCACAAGTAGGCACAGAGGCAAGCAGAGAGAGGAGGAGAAGCAGGCTCCCTGCCGAGCAGAGAGCCCGATGTGGGGCTAGATCCCAGGACCCTGGGATCATGACCTGAGCTGAAGGCAGAGGCTTTAACCCACTGAGCCACCCAGGCGCCCCTAATTAAAATATTTTTGATGTTAAGCCCAAACTCCTAGTTAAGAGACCCCTGTGAACTGTATACTTGACTTTGAAAGACATCCACAATTGAAATAACCATAACAAGGGAGCATCTATAGACAGTCCTTGCCTTGTAGGCGCTGGATTTTCATTTACTTCGGGCTTTAGCCCATGATATACCTGAGCTAGCTTTCATAGACACAATTCAGCTTTTCACAGATTGCCATCACAGTGCTGGGCAGACCTCGCACAGAGAGGTCTCCCAAATCAGAGTGCTTCCTGGGCAGCCCAAACCTACTGCCTAGCTAAGAACTATTGCTTGCGCAAGGCTGGGCCACTATACCTCCGTGGCTTCAGTGGCTTCTGTGCTTTTTACTGACCCAACTTCCCCTTCCCATTCCTGCTCATTTTTACTCTTTTTTTACTGCTGTGATGGGAAGGGGAAATGACAGACTTGCTGTGGTAGGTTATACTGTCCAAAAATAATCACGATGGTCTATTTCCCTACCCCTTGTGGGGGTGGGGGACTTTGTGATGTCAGCCAACAGGACACATGAACGTGACAGGCTAGGTGGTGAAAGGCAACATGACCCGCACCTGACTCACTTGTGTTTGCTCTCTCCATTTACTCTCTCAACTCTTGCCCTTGGAACCCAGCCACCATGCTGTAAGGAAGCCTAGGTCACATGGCAAGGTCATCTTGCTCTGGCTGACAGCCCCTGTGAACGAACAAGACTTCAGAGGATTCTGGCTCCTTGTTTTCCAGCAGAAGCCCTAGGGTAGAGTTTTCTCAACCCCCCACTGGATATTCTGGACAGATAATTCTTCAGGATCCCCTAGACACCCTAGGATATTCAGCAGCATCCCTGGCCTCTGTCCTCTAGATAACAGCAATAACCCCCAAGTTGTAACAACAAAAAAATGCCTCTAAACATTGCCACATGGCCCCTGGCATGGGGGGGACGCGGTGTGGGGAGGGGAGCTGCCCCTAGTCGAGAACCCCTGGCCTAACTGTTGTGGAGTTGAGACAAACTATCTCCACTGTGTGCTAAATTCCTGACCTATAGAAACCACGAGAAAACACGTGATTATTGTTTTAAGCCACAAAGTTTTGGGATGCGATAAACACCTTGGCTTTCTGTGCTCTAGTGCCTGAGGCCCTATAAAGATTCCAATGCCCCTCTGGGGGCTGCCTGCATGAGAATGAGGCGGCTTCCACACAAATCTGAATGGAGCTTATTATATTTTTTTTGGCCTCTCATGATCAGATATACATTATTTACTGAATTAGGGAATTCTGTACATTTCACAGAATGGACACCAGGATAGCTTTAGGATCAGACAGACCTGGGATGGAATCCTGCCTCTGACATTATGTGACCCTCCTTTTGGCCTTTGGTCAAATGTCACCTCCTCAGACAGCCCTTTCCACACAAACCCATCTAATAGGCCCTTGGAACCCAGCCACCATGTCAACCAATTCTGCTTTTACTTTTTTCTTCCGAGACGAAATTACATTTAAATCTTTATTCATCTGAGATTGTAAGCTCCATGAGCATCACGGTCTTGCCTATCTCATTCATGCCTGTATCACTTGGACCTAGAATGGTGTGTGGCATAGAGGGTTCAATAAGTATGGGCTAGGGGTGCCTGGGTGGCTCAGTTGGTTAAGCATCGGCCTTCAGCTCAAGTCATGATCCCAGGGTCCTGGGATCGAGTGCACATTGGGGTCCCTACTCAGCAGAGAGCCTGCTTCCTTCTCTCCCTCTTCCTGCCATTCCCCCTGCTTGTGCTCTCTCCTTCTCTGTCAAATAGATAAAATGTTAAGGGGTGCCTGTTGGCTCAGTCAGTTAAGTGTCTGCATTCAGCTCAGGTCATGATCCCAGGGTCCTGGGATTGAGCCCCATGCTGGGCTCCATGCTCAGTGGGGAGCCTGCTTCTCCCTCTCCCACCACCCATGCTCTCTCTCATTCTTGTGCTCTCTCAAATAAATAAATAAAAATCTTAAAAAAAAAAAAGCATGTGCAAAAGGAATGAGTGCCCCTGCAGGGGTTCCTCTACCTCCCTAAATCCCAGCTTCCTTACCAGGAAGGTGGGGTAACAATGCCTCGCTCATAAAGCCTACTACCCAAAAGGTACTCAAAACTTGCTGTGAAGTTGTTACTACTAAAATTCAAAAAGTTGCCATGGCTCTAAAAGTAGGCTATATTTATATATGATCACAGCTATGAAGTGTAGCCCTAGAAATTCATGAACTGCACATGAAACAACGAATCTGTATCATGAAGAAATCATTCAATATGAGCTAGAACACATTCAGAAACATCTTTTTCTGTCTTGCATTCTTAGAAAAATAACCATGACTTTAGATTCAAAACCCTAATCTAAACCACATTACTGTTTTACATTATGTGTAATTCATACTCTCCCTAAATTAAGGAAACATTCGGGTGATTTTTATTGAATTCCCATTTCCGGTCATTTATCCAAATTTGGGAAAGGAGCTTCAAACTACCCTACCTTTCCGACAAATTCTCACTGAAGGTCAACACATGTGGTATTGTTAAAGAAATTAAGTAAATGTCAGGGCGCCTGGGTGGCTCAGTGGGTTAAGCCTCTGCCTCCGGCTCAGGTCATGATCTCAGGGTCCTGGGATCCAGCCCCACATCGGGCTCTTTGCTCAGCAGGGAGCCTGCTTCCCTTCCTCTCTCTCTGCCTGCCTCTCTGCCTACTTGTGATCTCTGTCTGTCAAATAAATAAAGAAAAATCTTAAAAAAAAAAAAAAGAAATTAAGTCAATGTCAACAAAAGTTAAACAGAAGGGGTTACCAAGAATGTCTTTCCCTCAACAACTTTGTACAGCATCTAACAATCTCTAGCACACCTCAATGTAGGTACATAGTCAAGCCACAAGTAACTAAGCAGCAAATTTTTATTTAGGTGACTTTTTCAGACTGATTTTCAATGTTCTGATATAGAATAGGAAACATATCCCAGAATGGGTGCTATTACCATTCTAATTATAATGAAAAAGAAAGCTCTCCGCTTTCCCAATGTGGGAAAACAGGGAACCCTAAATGATTACAGAATCCATGTAATGGAGCAAATGATAGACTGACCCAATCTGAAAACACAACATTGCTAAAATGTTCTTGATGTTTTGGAGATCCACAGCTTTTCAAAAAAAATTTTTTTTTTTTAAGATTTGATTTATTTATTTGAGAGAGAGAGAGAGAGCATGAGAGGAGAGAGGTCAGAGAGAGAAGCAGACTCCCTGCCGAGCAGGGAGACCGACGCCGGTCTCGATCCCAGGACTCCAGGATCATGACCTGAGCCGAAGGCAGTGGCCCAACCAACTGAGCCACCCAGGCGCCCCCCAGATCCACAGCTTTTAATGAAGGAGACAAAGATGTTAATGTACTGAATGCAAGGACCAGAATCTGAATTTAATTTGCATTAAAATACATTAGCATTACAAGTAAAGCAAGGTAGGCAGAGTTGTACGATCATCATACATTTAATATTCAAACATGGTAACACAAAAGCTAGAGAAATATGGCCCCATCCTCCCCAGAAAATTCTCCCATAATGGTTGACACTATCCATAAAGAACCCACAAGACTTCGTTATTTAATAAATCTCAATGTTCCAAAGGAATTTTAGAATACCATCTCCAGGGGAACATGGGTGGCTCAGTCATTGGGCGTCTTGATCCCAGAATCCTGGGATAGAGCCCCGAGTCAGGCTCCCTGCTCGGCGGGAGGCCTGCTTTCCCTCTCCTAGTCCCCCTGCTTGTGTACCCTCTCTCACTGTGTCTCTCTCTGTCACATAAATAAATAAATAAATAAATAAATCTTAAAAAAAAAAATACCGTCTCCAAATATGAGCAATTCTTTATCAAAAATTTCATTCTTTTTTTTTCTTAAAGATTTTATTTATTTGACAGAGAGAGAGATCACAAGTAGGTGGAAGGCAGACAGAGAGAGAGGAGGAAGCAGGCTCCCTGCCGAGCAGAGAGCCCGATGTGAGGCTCGATCCCAGGACCCTGAGATCATGACCTGAGCCGAAGACAGAGGCTTAGCCCACTGAGCCACCCAGGTGCCCCTTGAAAATTCCATTCTGGTAAGAAAAGATTCTGTCTACAATACCCATAATTTACGTAAAGTGTTTAATTCTATGTTCCCACAATTCAGAAACTTTCCATTATTTCTCCAAGGCTGAGCTTGGTATCGTTTTCCTGTGATCTTCCAGGTAATAAATGCGTAAGCATCAGTGGCCACAAATAGCCAGGTGAACTGAGAGGAACATACCCCTGTGTTTTCTGTGCAGCAGAGGCACAAAATGTGCATGCTTTACTGACAGTGGAACAAGCTCTTTATGATGGCTGGAGATGCAGCTTCTGGTACCTTGGCTGGGACTCCCACCAAAAAATGGCAATTTGTTCTGCCAGTCAGGCAGACACGATTTCCTCGGGGTAGGCAGATCTTGGAAGCTGTGATAGGCTAGGGCTGCTCACCTGGGGCCTGGCTGTGCACAACCCCACGTGGCCCAGCTCCCTACAGGGAGCCCGAGTGAAGGGCTGGATGTGGGCCTGAGCAATAGCACCCCTCCCCTTCCTCCACTATGGGATATGGTTGGGCGGGAGGGAGCCAGAATATCAGCAGAAGTCAGATAAAATATCCCCTCTCCAGTAACCAAAACCCCCGCCCCCTGCAACCATCCAGATCTCTGCCTGGTTTATAATGCTGGGAGACAAACACAAAGCTATAGTTATCTGGCCAGCCACATCTGTAGCCATCTCTGTAGCCAGAGCCTGCCCAGTCTTGTCTCTATCCTGTGTTAGGTGTGGCTGGGCACGGTTTTCACATGATCACACCAGCTGAAGAATGCGTAGACTGAGATCACTGGAAAACTACATCCGCTGACTGACAAATGCTGGTCAGTAGAGACAGAACAGTAACTATATATGGGTTTCTGAACGTTTACTTTATTTTTAAAAACTGACCTAGAACTTCTGAAATATGTACTACTAGGGGCACCTGGGTGGCTCAGTGGGTTAAAGCCTCTGCCTTCGGCTCAGGTCATGATCTCAGGGTCCTGGGATCGAGCCCCGCATCGGGCTTTCTGCTCAGCAGGGAGCCTGCTTCCTCCTCTCTCTCTGCCTGCTTCTCTACCTACTTGTGATCTGTCTGTCAAAAAAATCAATAAAATCTTAAAAAAAAATTCTGAAATATGTACTACTAAATGCACAGCACCTAGTATTAACTTGATGGTGTGGAAAATAGGGACACCTGGGTGGCTCAGTCGATTGAGCGTCTGTCTTTGGCTCAGGTCATAATTCCAGGGCCCGGGGATGAAGAGCCCCTTGTTGGGCTCCCTGCTCAGTGGGCAGCCTGCTTCTCCTTCTCCCTCTGCCCCATCCCCTACTCATGCACTCTCTTTTTTTTTTTTTTAAAGATTTTATTTATCTGACAGAGAGACAAGTGGGCAGAGAGGCAGGCAGAGAGAGAGGAGGAAGCAGGCTCCCTGCTGAGCAGAAAGCCCGATGCGGGGCTCGATCCCAGGACCCTGGGACCATGACCTGAGCCGAAAGTAGAGGCTTTAACCCACTGAGCCACCCAGGCGCCCCTCATGCACTCTCTTTAAATTAAAAAAAAAAAAGAAGAAGAAAAAGAAGATGTCTAGAACTGGGGAGTGGAGCACCTGGCTGGCTCAGTTAAAAGAACATGCAAGTCTTGATCTCAGGGTCATGGAGTCTGAGCCCCACATTGGGTATAGAGATTACTTAAAAATAAAAAAAATAAATAAGAAAAAAAAGTGGGGGCACCTGGGTGGCTCAGTCATTAAGTGTCTGCCTTCAGCTCAGGTCATGATCCTGGGGTCCTGGGATCAAGCCCTGTGTCAGGCTCCCTGCTTGACGGGAAGCCTGCTTCTCCTGCTCCCACTCCCCCTGCTTGTGTTTTCTCTCTCACTGTCTCTCTGTCAACTAGATAAAACCTTTAAAAAAAAAAAAAAGGCAAACAAACACATACATACTTTTTATATTGAGAATGGAAGAATACGCAAGAAAAATGGTAACGTGATGGACACTGGGAGAGGAACTGGATGGTACGAGGAAAAGGAGAGAGGCTTTCTGCTATATGTCCTCTAGTAACTTGTAAATGCCATAATATAAGTACAGATTGCCCGATCAAATGTAACTCAAATGGTTTTATGTTTAGGAAGATAAATAAAGGGCCTCTGGGTGGCTCAGCCATTAAGACTCTGCCTTCGGCTCAGGTCATGATCCCAGGGTCCTGGGATCGAGGCCTACATCGGGTTCCCTGCCCAGCGGGAAGCCTGCTTCTCCCTCTCCCACCCTCCATGCTTGTGTTCCCTCTCTTGCTGTCTCTCTCTCTCTCTGTCAAATAAATAAATAAAATCTTAAAAAAAAAAAAAAAGATGAAGGAGAAGAAAAATAAAGACTATTTGTGATTCAGCCTTATTGGCCTGATATAACTGGATGTAACTAACTGAATAAAAAAGAACAGTAGATCCCACAGACCAGCTTACAAATGTTGTTTGGACTCAACGCCACTGGTAACTACGACTTTGTGCTTGGAAAAGGTTTCTGCAGGTTGGATGACAAGCACGGCACAATGCCAAGTCCACGTTCCTCACTCTTCAAAACTCTGCTTGATCGAAATAGTCTTTCACTGTGAGGCCTAACTATTTACCTGGCTGAGAAAAAAGCAGCTGGGACAGATGTTGTGCAAGTGTCTGTAAGGCTGCAGGTCCCCCAAGGTGGTCCACATCCAGGAGGGATACAAGACTCTGGAGACACACGAGGGCTCTGCACTGAATAGTGTTCATTCTGGAAAGGAAGGCAAAGAATGCGGTCAGTTTCTCCAGTTTACCCAACGGAATTCAGTATTCCCTCGTAACCTAAGCTTCAGACTCTGGCTGGGAACACCCGTATGCAGTATGTATGACTATTAACAAAGAATCTTAAGGTGAACTGATTATCTGCCTCATCAAATTGCTTGAGCACTCGGGGCCTGAGGCACAACTCACTTTATGAGTCATAAGGAATTTGCTTTAGAAGAATTTCTACGCATGGCGGCATCAGCAAAAATGATTCTGAATTGTGAAACAAGACAAACATAAAGTGCTCAACACACATACAGAGTTTAATAGTTTATAGAGCGAACACGGTGCCCCTAGATAAGAAACCCGGCTCACACCCTCACAGGGCATCTATCCCTTCCCTCTCTGACCCCTGAAGGTCACCACTATCTGCACTTTCATGGTCTTCTTTTTGGGTTTACCACCTAGGTATGTTTCCTAAAACAAAACAGTCAAGTGTTGCCAGTTACAGAACTTCGTAAAAATGGAATCGCAATGTGTATATTCTTTTGGGCCTTACTTTCTTGCTCAGTGTTCTAGTTCAGCTTTTTTTCTTTCTTTTTTTTTTTTTAAACTGCTGTATATATTTTACTGCATGATTATGTCAAAATTTATTTTTTTATCCTGCTGCTGACAGACACTTATGTTGTTTCCTGGTTGGGGCAGCTGGAACCACACTACTATGCACGTTCCCATGGCTTAGTGCACAAATGCACACATTTTTCTAGGGAATAGTCACAGGACAGAGCTCTTGAATCTGGGGGGAGTCAGCTTCTCCTAGTTAGCGGTCCATCCTTTAACGTAATAACATAAGGACAAAGAGTTTTGAAAACAGAAAAGCTCTTACTTTCTAATCAAAGATTTCCAAGTGGGACTCCTAGAACATATGTCAACGGCAGTGCTGTTTGGAAAGGCAGTTTTCTCAAAAATCTAGATTTGAGAAAGGCAGTAAAGCAAAGGTTAAAGAGTAGCATCGGTTTACACATGATCTCTTCATCAAGTCCCAACCCACTACCTCCAGGCTTCAGAAGGATCTACTTTCCAGCATCCTCCCACTACCGTTACTTCTAGCTTCTTTCTTACCAGCTGCCCACAGTCTGGAAGTGCGAGCAAACCTCTTTTGCATACATGGTGAATAGCTCTCTTAAGAATTTGGAAGAATTTCCAAATTTGGAATGAGGCTGGACTTGAAACAGACTACCTTCTTTGGGATGAGGTAGTTGGTGAGAGCGGTGTGAACCTCATGGGAGAGGCAGAGTGGAGACAGCAGCTGCCCACCGCACTCACTGAAGGAATTCTCCATAAATGCATCGCTCTCATCACTGCTAGAAAGCTCTTCCCACTCATCATCGGAGGGATCTGGGAAGAGTGGAAACCACACATAACTGGAGTATCTAAGACAGTCCTCATGGAAGCTGCCCTTTCAGTCCAGGGAAGAATGTCTGAACATAAACGGGTAACAAACCTTCCGTGCAGCACATGTTGACGATAATTTCCAGAGCAGTCTGCTGGGCCGTCAACAATGCTATGGTCTCTCTCAGTTCCCTGTCAGTGGACTAAAGAAAAAAAAAATCAAACAACCAGCTCTCTATGTTTGGGAAAAGATTTTCACATGAATGTCCTTAGTTGGAGCCAATTAGATGATTTTTTTTTTTTACTCCTGGAATAGAGTGCACGGGGGATGGGGCAGCCAGAAGAACAGTCATAACGTGCTGAAGTACAAGCAAGCATTAGGACTGCTCCTGGTCCCAAGCAGCAGGTGGCTGTTAACTGGGCTTCCATCTTTCTGCACGGTTATTCTCCAGGTGTTGTTTAGTTAGCTGGAGAGAAGAGAAAAATACTCAGGAATTCTGAACTGAATTCACCCTGAAACTTAATCTAATGTGCTAAGAAGTAGCTCAGCTGATGCTACGATTAAAATAAGAGCTCATTTCAGAGACCAGGCACTTACACACAATAAACCAGCTTTCAGATGCTTAGATGCTCCTTGGAAAACACTGCATTACCAAGAACTACTAACAAACCCTTGTGTGACCAATAGGGCTTGGCTAAGGTGCAGACAGGCTTGCTTCCTGGGTTTCCCTGAAGCGGACAAGAAAGCATCCTAAACACTTCAGGGCACCTGGGTGGCTCAGCTGGTTAAGTGTCTGCCTTTGGCTTAGGTTATGATCTAGGGGTCCTGGGATTTGAGCCCCCACTCAGCAGGGAGCCTGCTTCTCCCTCTCCTCCCAGCTGGTACTCTCTCTGTCTCTAACAAATAAATAAAATCTTAAAAAAAAACAAACCAGCATTCCTTCAAGACTGAAGAAAGGGAAGAACTTTCTTCTCTGGAAATTAACATGAACTTCTCAATTACCATACCTAAAATGGGTTGTATAAATTTATGTTACCTTAATTCTCAAGTCACCTATGAAAAGTGAAATAGCTACGGTGATATTCCAGAACAGTGCATAGGCTAAAAATAATGTATATTTTATTGTCTGAATGTCTTCCCCTTTCAACAAGCTTCTAATTGTCTTTTAATGTCTGTACAATATTCCATTAAATGGATACACTATCATTTAATTTGGAATATTTCAGATTACTTGGATATCTCATTTCCTTAGATTTACTGGGTCAAAGGGTCACCTATAGAGCCGGTGACATGTTTCTATTTTCTTGTCCAGAATGTTCATATTGATTTATAATCCTCCAGCAACTTCTTGTGCAACAATTTGACTACAATTTTGAACCATATTCAAAGTTATTATTAAAAAATAATAAGTAAGAGCGCCTGGGTGGCTCAATGGGTTAAAGCCTCTGCCTTTGGCTCAGGTCCTGATCTCAAGGTCCTGGGATCGAGCCCCGCATCAGGCTCTCTGCTCAGCGGGGAGCCTGCTTCCCTCTCTCTCTGCCTGCCCCTCTGCCTACTTGTGATCTCTCTCTCTGTCAAATAAATAAATAAAATATTTTTTAAAAAAAATAATAATGATAATAATAAATAGGGGGCACCTAGCTGGCTCAGTCAGAAAGCATGCAACTCTTGATCTTGGGGTTGTGCTTGTGGGGTGCCCAATGTGCATAGAGATTACTTACAAACAAAATCTATAAAATAATAAAAATAAGTTTGGAATAAAATTATTATTAAAATATAATTATTTAATTAACTTATTTTTCATAAAAATTATTTTTAATTGGTTAAGCGGCTGCCTTCGGCTCAGGTCATGATCCCAGCGTCCTGGGATCGAGTCCCGCATAGGGCTCCCTGCTCAGCGGGGAGCCTGCTTCTCCCTCTGCCTCTGCCTGCCATTCTGTCTGCCTGTGCTCACTCTCTCTGACAAATAAATAAATAAAATCTTTAAAAAAAAAAAAAAGACGTAGCTTAGGGGGCACCTGGGTGACTCAGTCAGTTAAGCATCTACCTTCAGCTCAGGTCATGATCCCAGGAGATTGAGCCCCACATCAGGCTCCCTGCCCAGTGAAGAGCCTGCTTCTCCCTTTCCCTCTGTCTGCCGCTCTGCCTACTTGTGCTCTCTCTGTCAAATAAATAAATAAAATATTTAAAAGATGAAGGTTAGGAATCCCTGTATTTGTTTTGTTAAGATTTTATTTATTTGACAGAGAGAGATCACAAGTAGGCAGAGAGAGAAAAGGGGAAGCAGGCTCCCCGCAGGGCAGAGAGCCCCATGCGGGCTCGTTCCCAGGACCCTGAGATCATGACCTGAGTGGAAAGCAGAGGCTTAAACACTGAGCCACCCAGGCACCCCACAGGAATCCCTGTATTTGTATTCCTTTTATTGCTGGGAAGAATACATATAAAAATTATTCCTATCTGCTGTGTGTATGATATTTAAGTAAACAAACGTCTATTACAGTTGACTCAGAGCTAAATAAGACATGTTGCTGTGCTCCCATCCCCTTAGAGAACTTACTGAAGTTAAGTTCTACTTCTTTATAGAATTCTTCTGCTCAGACCCATTCTCTGCTTTTTATTGTCATCAAATGAACATAAAGAACCAGTCTCGATGAAATGTTATGACATCTGAGATTTGCTCCAAATATGTGAAGTGGGGAAACAGATGAAATAAAACAGACTATGATTTGATCACTGAGAACTGGGGAAGCTGGGCAAGGAACTCTTTATGTATTTGTGGTTATACTTTCTTACGTTAAATGATACATATTAAAGGTTTTGATTCCGAAGGCCTCCTGCACCAGCCACCGGGCAGTGGGAAAGACCAGAGCTGTCCAGACAGTCCATATTCCGGGCACATATCAGCACGACACCCATCACCCTGCTGGCACTTAAACACTGGCTGACTGACCAGCATGTTAATCATCCGGTCTACTCAGTTAGGTTAACAGATAGTAAAAAGCAACCTTTTCTTATGAGAAAACATTGCATTTTATGAGCACCAATGTTCTATTTTTAAATAACATGAACAGGGGCACCTGGGTGGCCAGTGGGTTAAGCCTCTGCCTTCGGCTCAGGTCAAGATCTCAGGGTCCTGGGATAGACTCCTGCATCGGGCTCTCTGCTCAGCAGGGAGCCTGCTTCCCCCTCTCTCTCTGCCTGCCTCTCTGCCTAGTTGTGATCTCTCTCTGTCAAATAAATAAAATCTTTTAAAATAAATAAATAAATAATACAAAGGAAAGTAAATGCCTAAATAACGATTAACTTCCAGTATTTTTACACCATGGCACTGAATCTTGGTAGACGTGCATCTCAGTCCCCACCTTGTCGCTACAGGAGTCACCGGGAAGCAAGGTTGGAGTGGAGGAAGGATGCAAGAGCACCGCTCTCCCCCTCCCCACAAGGGATTTCAGATACTTGAGCGCCTGGACAGCCCCGCTGTACTCCCTGCTCCTGCCAATGGGGAGCTGGGGGGACCTGTGTTACTGGTCGGGCCGCTCTCCGCAACACCACAGCTACAGAGCCTCCAAGCCCTGACCCAGCACATCCTGACCTTCCCCGAGGGGAAACGTCTGTCCCAGATCTGTAACCCACCCTTCCCATGACAACTGCAGAGAAAATGCGGCTAGGGTTCCCTAGAAACACCAGTTTGGGAGGACACAGCACATGGCTCTGCCTCTATCTTGTTTTACTGATTTAAAATTCTACTCGGACTACAGAACAAGGAGTAAACCTGGGGTTCAAATACGTGCCCGCCCCCCGCCCAAAAGCAGTGCTATAATTCTGAAGCAACTCTACGACTTGCAAGCAGCTCAAGGACTTAACAGGATACTGTGAACGTGAGGGCGACCCACCCACCGGGGCTGGGAAAGTAGTTCTCCTGACGACACTTCGATTTCATTAAAATACCCCCAACTCATGCTCTACAAGTCTGCGAATCCAGGAAAGTAGGATACTGTCCTATTTATTTTCAGGTATATTCCACTTAAAGAACTCTTATGTTGGGCATAAACGTCTCAAAACCCAAAGACTCTGACTGAAGACAGCTCTGTTTCAGTTCACTCGGTGTGGATCAGGAGAGGTCACACCTGGAACTGCAGAAAGCCTGAGGACAGGACTAGGGCTCCTCCGGCTCAGCCTCCACCATCTTTCTTCAGAACCGCGTCAGCAGCCTGACCCATCTCCCTGCCTCCAGGCCCCCTGACGACACTAACCTGCTTTCACCATGCTGTTCCCATCCCATCCTTTAAGACAGCTAGGTGTTCTGTCCCAAAAGCCTTCTCCGACAACCTCTTCCTCTCCTCTCCCATTGGGGCCATCCACCCGGCGTGCCTCGCTGTACACAGTACCCCCTCAGAAATCCGCACGCAGCCCTACCCCTGCTCTTAGCACGAGCTCTGCCACGTGTCCTAATTATGTGTCTGTCCTCCCAAGACGGAAAAGGTCCCTGGAGGCAGAAGAACGTCTCAGCCGTCTTTCTGGCATCAGCATTCGCACGGTGCCGGGCACACGACAGGGGCATAGAAAATGCGTACCTGAGCTTTCGAAGAAAGCCAAGTCACCGTGCTCCCTGCCTTCCTGACTACTCGTTCCCCTCCTCTGGGGGGGCAACATCTTCCCAAAGCATGGCCCCGTCTCTGCTGACGGGCTCCGCTGACCTGCTCCCTGCCCGAGCGCGCTCACTCGTACTCCAGCACCGTGTGTGCTGGAGGCACAGGAAACCACGAGGTCTCCCAAGCCCCCAGCCGCCTCTGCTCGGCAGTGGTGGGGGCAGTGGTGGGCGAATACGGACTGAGCCTGCTATTTTGGTAAGGATAACTATGAAAGTAAGAGAGACAAGAATGCAGGGTACATCCCAAAGTAAAATCTCCTTCAGCACGAAGACAATCTGGGGGAGAGGGTAACTGAAGAGGGGAGACGCAGGAGTTAGGAAGAGGACTGCACGCTTCTAACAAAAGCTCTGACGGGTCGGCCCCCTCTCGGAAATCCTCTGTATAGAAAAAAGTTTCATGCTAGACAGATGTTTTCTTCCCCTTCGGGAGCAGATTTCTAACGCTGCAAGGAGAGCCAATGGGGAAGCATGACGGCCCGCTACTAATATTCACGTTATAGCTAACTGACCCGCGACAGCGTTCTACAGAACTCAGGATACCGATCAGAAGAAAGCGGCTGCATGAATCCAGGCTTGCGCACGTCCATCGGACTTACTGGAAGCAAATCTGAAACGAAGGTTTTCCGTCTGACTTTCCTTTTGTGCGGGATCCCTTCCATTTCATCATCTTCCATCAGAGTGTCACGGCTGGCGACCTCCAGCATGTCCTCCGTCTCTGCAGTGGCTTCTAACCTCTGCTTTTCGGCCTCCTGCATTCGAATTACCGTCTCACCAGCGTCCAGGTCCAGAACGTCAGACAAGACCTTCAGTATGGCATTTATGATTTCTGCCTGACTCTTGGATGGAATAATGTCCTTTAGGTTCCAAATGGTACCTGGGGGGAAAATGCATGTAAGGACAAAGGACTCACCTGTGAAAGCTCTTATTAAATACAGTCTCCACAAGATTGGTTCTTTTAAGCTCAGGTGTAATTAAAAAAAAAAAAAACTCAAACTCTCTACCTGTGTTTTTTTTGTTAAATGTAAAAAAAAAAAAAAAAGCTTTGCACAGAGGCAGCTCCCTGTATTACAGTCCGGCATGATCCTCTCTCTTCCTTGGCACACGATGCCTCTCTCGGACACACCACAAAGCAACAGACGGGGAGAACACCGATCAAGTTTCACTTGAAACGACAAATGAAGCTGCCTTGCTCTTTTTCATCTTAGCCTGAGCTGCCCTCCTAGGCAGCTTCTTCTATTCCAAGAGAGGAATGAAATACACTAAAATTCCAAGGTCTCATGGACAAACCAGACAGCAGGTTCTTGGTTTTTTGCTTATCAAAACAGAACAGGAGCTACCATTAAGTAGGCAGACAGACTAACTGAAAAAAAAAAAATAGTAATAATAAAAAACAAGTCACTGCTCAAATAAAAATACATCCTGGATATGGACCCAAAAGATTTGAAAGCAGGGACTCAAACAGATACGTTGCCCACCCATATTCACAGCAGTTATTACTCAACAGCCACCGGCCCAAGTGCCCATCTCCTGATGAACAGTTAAATAAAATACATACATATAGTGGAATATTATTCAGCCTTAATAGGGCGCCTGGGTGGCTCAGTGGGTTAAAGCCTCTGCCTTCGGCTCAGGTCATGATCCCAGCGTACTGGGATCGAGCCCCGCATCAGGCTCTCTGCTCCGTGGAGAGCCTGTTTCCTCCTCTCTCTCTGCCTGCCTCTCTGCCTACGTGTGATTTCTGTCTGTCTAATAAATAAATAAAATCTTTAAAAAAAA
>ML107613.1:0-13534 GCA_003697995.1 Taxidea taxus jeffersonii | reverse complement strand
CTCTCTAACAAATAAATAAATAAAATCTTTTAAAAATAAATAAATAAATAAATAAAATTTTAAAAAAGATTTAAAAAAAAAAAAGAAATCCCAAGGGAAAAGGAGCTGGTGGGTAAAGAATTTATAGGAAAGTGAATGGTCATGTCCTAGATGCCCACACTATCTCTGAACTCCCTGGTTCATAACAGGAGAGGAGCCTGACAATAGCACTTCTTCATACAAAGACAGTAGCTTGTTAAATTGAGAAGAAACCTATGCTAGAAGGCTCCACAACTATCATAACCTCTTTCATTTATTTATTTATTCGACAGAGAAAGACACAGCAGGAGAGGGAACACAAGCAGCAGGAGCGAGAGAGGGAGAAGTAGACTTCCACTGAGCAGGAAGCCCGATGCAGGGCTCTATCCCAGAACCCTGGGATCATGACCTGAGCCAAAGGCAGTCACTTAACAACTGAGCTACCCAGGCGCCCCATAACCTTTTTTTTTTTTTTAAGATTTTATTTATTTGACACAGAGAGAGATCACAAGTAGGCAGAGAGGCAGGCAAAGAGAAGGGAAGCAGGCTCCCTGCCGAACAGAGAGCCAGATGTGGGGCTCGATCTCAGGACCCTGAGATCATGACCTGAGCCAAAGGCAGATGGTTAACCCAATGAGCCACCCAGCACCCCCCCAATAACCTCTTGAATTAAGGATCGCCACTTAAGTATTACAATTTTCAGAACAGACATAAATAAGCACAGGAGGTTACTCTGTGGTGAAAATGAACGAATGACTGATTTTTGGCTTCCATCTTGACCCATTACAAATGACTAATGAAGCACATTGTCGCCTATGGCTAAATTTTACCTGCCACCAATGTCTTTAATAGAATGTACTCCATGGAACTGACAGGAGAAAGCATTGCTGACTCCAGTACATGCAGTCCTGGGGCACTGAAAGATTTCAGCAACTCTGGGTTATCTTCGGTCACTGTCTGCAAACAATATGCTATAAAGATAAAAATTAAGTATTAAAACACAAACAAATTCTGCTAGGATAATTTACACCAATTTAACTCACCAGAAAACATTTGCATCTTTTTTTAATTTCGTATTTAAATTCAATTTAGTTAACATATACTGTATTATCAGTTTTAGCAGTAAAATTTAGTGATTCATCAGTTGCATACAATATACCCAACCCAGTGCTTATTCCATCAAGTGTCCCCCTCAATGTCCATCACCCGATTACCCCATCCTCCCATCCGCCTCCCCTCCAGCAAACCCTGTTTGTCCCCCCGAATAAACATTCTCTAATGGCGTGCTTTCCTCTTTTTTTTTTTAAATTTTTTTTAAGATTTTATTTATTTATTAGTTAGAGAGAGAGAGAGAGCACAGGCAGACAGAGAGGCAGGCAGAGGCAGAGGGAGAAGCAGGCTCCCTGCCGAGCAAGGAGCTTGATGTGGGACTCGATCCCAGGACGCTGGGATCATGACCTGAGCCGAAGGCAGCCGCTTAACCAACTGAGCCACCCAGGCGTCCCTCCTCTTTTTTTTTTTAATCTAATTTTATATTTCCTTCTCTTCTTCTATGTTCATGCTTTTTGTTTCTTTAAATTCCACATGTAAGTGAAATCATATGGTATCGGTCTTCCTCTTCCTCTGACTTATTTCACTTAGCATTATCCTCTCCAGTTCCACCTAAACATTGGCATCTTTATAACTTCTTCAAACACAGAGAGCTTTAGTAAAGTAAGTATCCTTCAAGGATGGTAGGTGCAAATGGGGCTTCTCAAATGGTCAGTGCAATGAAAGATTTTTTTTCCTCTTCTTTTTAATTTCTAATTCTTTATAAAATATGCTTTTACAAAATACAATTTAAAAAAAATTTTTTTTTTATTTATTAGTTTGAGAGAAAGCAATAGCGAGCACAGGCAGACAGAGAGGCAGGCAGAGGCAGAGGCAGAGGGAGAAGCAGGCTCCCTGCCGAGCAAGGAGCCCGATGTGGGACTCGATCCCAGGATGCTGGGATCATGACCTGAGCCGAAGGCAGCCGCTTAACCAACTGAGCCATCCAGACGTCCCTACAAAATACAATTTAAAAGGCTCTTGAATGTTTTGACAATGTGGAATTACTATGAACATTTATTAAGATTTTTCCTCAATTCTGTACATATCAGGGACCAGTAGCAAACAGCCTCCAGGAGAGGCATCACTTTTAGCAGTCCTGTTATTGAGAGCAAGCCCTGGGCTTGAGAACATTCTAGCTTCCTTTAAATTCAGCATGACCTTAAAAGCTAGGGCTATTTCTGGTGAAACAATATTTAAGAGAAAAAAAAGGGTTTTATATAAAAATATGAGTAAATTGGGATGCCTGGGTGGCTCAGTGGGTTAAGCCTCTGCCTTCAGCTCAGGTCGTGATCCCAGGGTCCTGGGATCAAGCCCCGCATCCGCATCCGGGCTCTCTGCTCTGCAGGGAACCTGCTTCCCCCTCTCTGCCTGCCTCTCTGCATACTTGTGATCTCTGTCAAATAAATAAAAATCTTTAAAAAAAATGAGTAAATTAAGAGATGGCTATCATATTACAAGACATATGATCCCTTTAGTGCTTAACTCCTCCCTTGCATTAAACAAGACAATGGATTACAAATCACAAATCAGAAATAATTAAATGAAAGTATCGGAACAATGGGGATTGCCTGACAGGTTTGACAGAAGAACCTCTGAAGCACTAAAGAGGAAGCAAACCCAAATGTGTTTTTTTTTTTTTTAAGATTTTATTTATTTATTTAACAGACAGCAGAAGTAGGCAGAGAGGCAGGCAGAGAGAGAGGAGGAAGCAGGCTCCCTGCTGAGCAGAGAGCCCGAAGTGGGGCTCGATCCCAGGACCCCGAGATCATGACCTGAGCCGAAGGCAGAGGCTCCAACCCATTGAGCCACCCAGGCACCCCCCAAATGTGTTTTTCTTAGGGCATTCCAAACAAATCCATTTCTTTCCAGGTCTCAAAATTTCACAGTCGAGGGAGGCCTGGGTGGCTCAGTTGGTTAAGCGGCTGCCTTTGGCTCGGGTCATGATCCCGGAGTCCTGGGATCGAGTCCCACATCGGGCTCCTTGCTCAGCAGGGAGCCTGCTTCTCCCTCTGCCTCTGCCTGCCACTCTGTCTGCCTGAGCTCTCTCTCTCTGACAAATAAATAAATAAAATCTTTAAAAAAAATTTTTTTTCACAGTCGATCATGCCCATCCAAATTAGTCAAAATATATGCTACTGCTGGGACCTAGTTTGGTTCCCCAAGTACATGTGTATACAAATCTACATACATGCATATATCCAAATGTAATTTTTTTTCATTAAGAGACTATTAAATTCACTTTAGCAAAAAGCCAAGAGAAACTGTGGTTGCTACCATAAAGTCAATACAAGATCAAAGAAAGCCATGTTAACACACGGGATGGAATCTCAGAAGTTCACTTTACTGTATGTAAACCCTGCTTGATTTTCAAACCAATCTGACATTTGTTTAAAATATCATGAATCTAGCTAAATGCAGAAGGAAAACACTATTATACAATGCAAAATTACTTTATTCTGATCCTTTTTTACAGTTTATTAGAGAACAAAAATTAAAAATAACTAAATCTACAAGACTAAAGATACAAAAATAGAAGTGAAGTTTTTCTTTTAAAAGCTGTTAACTAACTTTTGTGAATTTTCCTAATTGTGAGGAAAAACTGTCCTCTGAGATTAAAAGCCACCTACCAATTTCCTAGTTCAACTGTTTTTAAAATCCACATTTACTCATAAATCACCCTTCTGCCAAAGATTCCATTTTGAGAAACTGATTTTTTAATTTTTCCCAGTAGTATTTATTTCACTGTTTTTTTCTATTCTCTTAAAAGTATCCATTAGAGCCAAGAGAAGCATCAGGAAGGGGAATACATTCAATCCATGCCAGGAGAAATGCACAGTTCAATAAAAGGACAGCTTGATACCTGGTCATTATAATGGGTAGAAAAGAAATGCTTTTCATCAATTATTTCTCCACTCTCCCCAGAGTTCTGTTGGGCCACCCACCCTCCAGTCTGTCTCTCCAAATGGACAAGGGCTCCCCACTATGGCTCTCTAACCACACACAGAGAACATGAGGGAGTCAAGGCAGCTGAAGCGGCTGGGCTCTGCTTTCCCTTTCCCACAGAAAGGAAGAAGGCCTTATATGAAATTTCAATCACTTATTTTCCTCTCTCAAAAAAAAGCACAGGTTATCAGTTTTCTGCTGGGAGTATGAGATAGTGGTACAAGACATTTAAATAAGTCTAGATTCCAATTAACTTTGGCTCAGAGGCTTGGTAGTTGTGGGTTACTGTTTCTCAGTAAATGGGAGATAAAAGCTTCAAAAATTAATAAAGTGTTCTAAGAATGGTAATATACTAGAAACCACACCTGCTCACATAATTACCTTTCTCCCTTTCAGAGTGAAGAGCAGGAAAATTGTATGAGTAAGTAAAGTATTAATCACAGATTTCAAGAGATTCAGAACAAATACAACTCATTTATACATTTATATATAAAATGAGAAAAAAAAATCACTCCTATAGAGGAAACGTGCTATGTTAGAATAAATAAGGCCACACATACTTAATAAATCATCACTTTTTCTTCACTTACCTACTGAAATAGCCAGGTCAACATTGGTGGGAAACCTACTTAAAAACTTTAATACAATCTCCAAACACCCTTCTTTGTTGAATATAGATACTGCTCTATTACTGCATTCACTAAATTGAAGGGGGGAAAAAAAAGTTTTACTATTCACATTTTAACATTAAATCAACCACAGAAATTCATGAAAAGATAAATTAGGCTTTATTAAAAAAAACCCCAAGAATTGAAGTCAAACACCCACCATTTTTACAGATGAAGAAACTAATGCCCATTCTTACTTACTGTACATACACAAAACTGGCTATCTGTATTTTTATTTCTATCACAGTAGGACATTGTAAACAATCTCTTTACCTGCATGTCAGTTTCCTTACAGGAGGCTGGAGCTGGGAGAGATCTTAGGAATCATTTACTTCTATTCCTCATCTTATACATAAGGACACCTAGGCCCCAAAAGGTGAAGTGATCTATCCAAAGATCCCACATTTTGGGGCGCCTGGGTGGCTCAGTGGGTTAGAGCCTCTGCCTTCAGCTCAGGTCATGATCCCAGGGTCCTGGGATCGAGCCCCACATTGGGCTCTCTGCTCAGCAGGGAGCCTGCTTAACCCCCCTCTCTCTCTGCCTGCCTCTCTGCCTACTTGTGATTTCTGTCTGTCAAATAAATAAATAAAATCTTTTAAAAATAAATAAATAAATAAAAAACAAAGATTGCACATTTTGTTAGTGGTGGTTCCTTGGGTCCACCCTACTGTTCCTCCCACTACATAATAGTAAATTAAAGTAAGGGTAAAAGGCCTTTATACTTATACAAAAGGCACCAATTTCAAAGAAAACAAAACTAATTTTATTTATTTCCTCTAAACTGCTATTATAATTACAACAAGCAGAATCTGCTGTCGACAAAAGAGAAATCGTATGATACATTTGAAAGTATGCTACCTTTTAAAAAAAAGGTCAGAATTAATGTTGAATGTTCTTAATAAACATTCATACTAAATACAGGGTAAACAGAGCTGTTTTTAATAATCTGATCCCTGTTTCCCGAAAAGAGTATTCCTCCACACTTACAACACATACGCGATATATGAGAGCAGTGCAGATTATTAAACAGAGTTGACTCAATTATGAAACTCAATCCTGTTATCTAAAGATAAACTATTTTCTGCCCTGCCTGCCTGCCTGTCTACCTATCCAGTTAGCACAACACCGCTATGAGCCTACCCACAAGAGCCAGGTATAGTAAAGTCAGGTATAGTCAGCAAGATAAGGCATACATGCGTTAAAGTAACTGCAAACATATACATGTGTCTGCAACTTAAATATATACAACTTAAAACATGAAGTATAAAACAGAAATGGGAAGAGCTAGGACAACTGGAAAGGATACAGATAGGGCTCATAGGCATTCAGGAAAGTACAGAGACTACTTTTTTAGGTCCTTTTCAAAGAAAGAAAGGAGGGCTAATGTTCCCACAAAGCATTAACAGCAGTGACTTACACCAAGGAGAACAGAGACTGCAGTTTAACAGAAAATGCCTGAGCCGTGTTTGCAAAGGAGGCCGTGTTTGCAAAGATTCTTACCATATATTCCACAGCACATTCATGGCCTCATTGGCTATGTTCTCAATAGAATTTCTGTTCTGATCTTTTTTTTCTTGTGGAGACATCTCATTTGAATCCAGGCCAGCACTACACTGTAACCAAATATCATGATTAGTACCCTGGTTCAAAAGAATAATTAAACAAAAAGGCTAATGATAGTGAAGAATCGCGAAAACTAAACATCAGAAATTAGAGTGCTTAACGAGCTCATCAAATTCTCATAAGCAGTACTCTTCCCACAATCCTGTTCCCTTCTGGCGAGAAATACAGGCAAGAAAAGATCACAAGTCATTGTACAAACTGGATACATAGCACTTAACATTTTAAAACATAAAATCAATACAAAGTATTTCATCTCATGCAATAAAGAGAGTAAATCAGGCACAGAAAGGTGACATGCAATAAGCCCGCTGTCCATACAGTGCCTTCTATGTGCAAGGCACCACTCTAAGCACTGTCCATTAAGTCACTGAATCCTGACCACACACCAGTGAAGCAGATCATCTACTACAAAGAGGAAACTGAGCTACAGGGAGATTGCTGAAGCTGTAGTTTAGTACAAGGCAGAGCTGGGATTCAGACCCAGATATGCTGACTGCAAAGCTGGTGCCCAGTACCACTGTGGTCTTGCCCCCTCTAGCATAATCCAGGGCTCACTCTAAAGCAGGGCTTCTCGATCCCAGCACCACTGACACTTTGGACTGGCTGATCCTTTGTTGTGGGGGCTGACATGTGCATTGCAGGATGTGTAGCAGCACTATGGGCCTCCACCCATGCCAGTAGCAACACCTACCCTCAAATCAAAAACATCTCCAGACTTTGCCCAATGTCCCCTGTGGGACAAATCACCACCAGAGTAAAACTGATGCCACTCAACAGAATTGGATATTCTTTATAAAGACTTAAGTAAAAATTATCTATCAAGGGGCACCTGGGTGGCTCAATTGGTTGGACATCTGCCTTAGGCTCAGGTCAGACCTGGGACTGAGTCCCACATTGGGTTCCCTGCTCAGTGGGAAGCCTGCTTCTCCCTCTCCCTCTCCCTCTGTCGCTCCCCATCCTTGTGCTCTCTGCTCTCTATCAAACAAATAAATAAAATCTTTAAAAAAAATCACCCATCAATACAGAAGAGTGGACCAGAAGCACCTTAAAGAGAGGGCCTCTTCTTTTTTTTTTTTTTTTTAAGATTTTATATACTTGACAGAGAGAGAGATCACAAGTAAGCAGAGAGTCAGGCAGGGGGGGTGGGCAGGTTCCCTGCTGAGCAGAGAGCCCGATGCGAGGCTCGATCCCAGGACCCTGAGACCATGACCGGACCCGAAGGCCGAGGCCCAACACTGAGCCACCCAGACACCCCTATTTATTTTTTTAATGTAGTAGCCCACTCTGGGTGCGGAGCCCAGCATGGAGACCAATGTGGGGCTTGAACTTAAGACTCTGAGATCAACACCTGAGCCAAGATCAAGACTCAGTCACTTAACTGACTGAGTCACCCAGGCGCCCTGAGAAAGAGCTGCTTAATACCTGAATTACATCATGCAATAAGGTTGGCATGATACTAAATTGGAAAACGTAACATAATCTTTGTGGCAAACCATGCCTCAGCTTTCTCAGCTGTAAAACAGGAAAACCACCTTCCAAAATGGCCTGCTGCAAGGATTAAATAATACATAAAACACCACCTGACACAAAAATAAGCACTCCATAAAGACTAATTATTTTTACTTACAAAATTTAAGGTCTAAAAGAATCTGTCTATAGTTTTAGAAAGGTCTTTTCCAACTAGCATGTAAAGAAAGATAGTAGGGACAACATAATAGAGATTGGTATCAATGATGAGAAATCAATGTTTCTAGGAAAAGACAAAATTCCCATAGAATGTTTTGAGAGAAGACAAAATAACTAATACCAAAGTGCTAAAAACAAAAAACACTAAGTATGTATACAAAAAGCTATAGTTAAAAGCTACCATGTAGATATTTTAACCAGCACATACCTCTTTCAGCAGTGCAACCAGAGGAGTCATGATATCCTTAGTCACCATGTCATCACAAACTTCAAAACCTCCACAAGCACTGAGGTTTCTACACATAAAGTTTAAAATGTTTTACTTTCTCAGAGCACATGTCACAAAACCCTTTTAAGCTCTCAAATTTAATCTCTACCCATACTTAACTTTCCCAGATGAAGGTGCTTATGATTTCTGCAAGATGCTGCAGAACCAATCCCCAGATTTCCATCTGTTCTGATCCTTATTCTATGGAACAACTTAATTTTGAAGTTTGAGACAATGCACAGGTGCATGGCAACAGGGAAGGGAGAAGACTCCCTATTTAATGCGAACAAATCACAGCATGATCTGATATGAAGGGACCTTTTCTTGGGATCAAGACTTCAAGACAAGCAAGGGTGAGGCTGAATGGCAGCCCCCGAAGGAACCCTGGCAAAACTGAATTCTAATTGGAAAGACACAGCTTGCTTGCCTTCTGTGTGCACTGCACTGTGCAGGGACTGAGGATATGGAGATGAATCGCAAGATGTCCCCACAACCTTCCAGGAGATCCCAGGACATGTAAGCCTCAGAGAAAGGGTAGGGCTTCTTCCTACATGCAGTTTCCTCCAGCATGTGGCCAATCCCCATCCCTCCCTTAGGGTCTTCTTCTGTGAGCCCCCAGTTATATCCTCTCATAGCACCCTCTGTAATTACCACTGGTTGTAATTATACACTTGTGTGATTAATTTGCTTAATGCCCATCTCCCTCAATACTGCAAGATCCATTAAGGACAAAAATTATGTCTGTCTTCACTAACATGTATCCACAGTCTACCTAGCCCATTGCCTGGTGCTAGGAGGCACACAAAATACACTTGCTAAATCAATGAATGAAACATAATGTAACAGAGTGGCAAGAACTGCAAATATTAACTTCTACTCTTGCCCCCTCTACAGTCCATTCTCTGTACAGCCACCAGAGTAGCCTTTTCAAAAGGTAAAATTAGATCAGGCCACTCCCGCTCACAAATAGGCCCTTTAGCCCTACTCCACAGAGTCCCTGTCCATCACTCCAACCTCATCTCCTATGATACCCACCCCCCACTCTGTTCAACCACACTAACCTTTTTTTTTTTTTTAAGATTTTATTTATTCATTTGTCAGAGAGAGAGCGTGTGGGGGACCACAAGCAGGGGGAGCAGCAGGCAGAGAGAGAAGCAGGCTCCCTGCTGAGCAAGGAGCCGGATGCAGGACTCTATCTCAGGATGCTGGGATCATGACCTGAGCTGAAGGCAGATGCTCAACCAATTGAGCCACCCAGGCGTCCCAACCTTTCTGTTCTTTAACCATGCCAAGTCCTTTGCTGCCTCAACACTTTGCTGTTGCCTCTGCCGGGAATGCTCTTTCCCTGGATTTTCATGCCGCTCTGATGCATCAGGTAAATGTCATCTACAGACCTGAATTTAAAGTAACTTCACGCCTCCGGCTCATCACCCTCCTGGTATTCTCCACAGTACTTCTCACTATCTACTATTACCGGTTTTACCAGTTTCCTAGTCTCCGGTCTCCTCATCAGCATGGGTTCTGTGAGGGCAGGGACCTGGGCGCTCTTGCTCAACGCTCTGTCGGCTCAAACCCCCTGCACCTAGAACACCTGCCACACGCACTGGAAGAGCTCACGGAACCTCGGGACTTTGGAGGGTTCTTGGAGACGGGGTGAACTATGTTGGGCCTTGCAGCAGGCCCCCTGACAGATGGCTGCTGCAGCTCAAGCAGCCAGCCGGACAGATGGAATGTGTGTGGCCCGGGCGGGGTGGATTCCCCTGGAGTCTGCAGCCCGATTTCACATCCCCCGTTCTGCAAATGGGAGACCCTGGGAAGTCGTGGGTGTCCCGAGCTGCCGCAGGCAAGTGCACGGTGCTAAGCGACGGTCCGGGGCACACACGCGCGCTGGCTAGCCGCCGCGGCCCACTCTCCCGGCTCACCTCAGCGCGCCGGCCGCCGTCTCCCTCACCGCCAGGCTGGGGTCGAGCAGCAGCGGCCCGAGGCGGCGCACCGCGTCCCGACGCGCCAGGCCCGGCAGCGCTGGCCGCTGCTGCACCAGCCGGGCCAGCCCCGCGCAGGCGCACTCGCGCACCTCCGCGCTCGGGTGCTGAAGCTGCGGGAGGGGAACAAGTGTCAGAGGCGGCGCAGAGCGCAGGCGCGGAGACCACGGCAGGGGTGAGCCGCGCGGCCCCGGGGCTCCGCGCGAGCCCCGCCCCTTGCGGCCCCCGCGAGCCCCCGCCTCACCTTTTCTAGCAGCTCCGCCGCCGGCCCGTCGTCCTCCTCTCCCTCGATCCCATTCGCCGCCGCTACCGCTTCGGCCTGACAGTCGCCCGTAGGGGAGAACTGAGGTCGTTTGAAGCGTTTCGTCCGGCTCTTGCCCATGGCGATGTGCGCTGCGGGGGAAAGACCGAGAGAGGAGGGCAACAGCAGGACGGTGGATGCTGCTGAGCTGGTGGCAAGGTCCTGTTACCGATGGGGTCTCGGTGCCAGTGCTCAGCCGGGCCCGCTGACGGCCCGAGCCCACATGGGGAAGCAGTGCGCAGGCGCGCCGCGTGTCGGCGGAGAGAAGGGGCTGGCGCGGGGAGTACGCACGCGTAATGAGGATGGGCGGAGCCAGACCTGGACGAGGGGCGGACTCCTGTTTCCGCCGGGAAGGAAGCGGCTGGACTTTAAATGGGACTCCCACCCGCTGCTTTGAGTGCGGATCTCACCAGCCCGTGACGTTTATTGTCACTGAACCTTGCCAAACATTTATTTCCATAGTAATCAAAGGCGACTAAGGATCCCTAACTTGCAAGGTTATTGTGAAGTTTACCTAAAATTGTGTAGGGGCTGGGGCACCTGGGTGGCTCAGTCGTTAAGCGTCTGCCTTCGGCTCAGGTCATGATCCCAGGGTCCTGGGATCGAGTTCACATCCGGCTCCCTGCTCTGTGGGAAACCTGCTTCTCCCTCTCCCACCTCCCTTGCTTCTGTTCCCTCTCACTGTGTCTCTCTCTGTCAAATAAATAAAATCTAAAAAAAAAAATTGTGTAGAGGCACCTGGGTGGCTCAGTGGGTTAAGCCTCTGCCTTTGGCTCAGGTCATGGTCTCAGGGTCCCGGGATCGAGTCCCACCCACATCGGGCTCTCTGCTCAGCGGGGAGCCTGCTTCCCCCTCTCTCTCTGCCTGCTTCTCTGCCTACTTGTGATCTCTCTGTCTGCCAAATAAATAAAATCTTAAAAAAAAAAATAAAATTGTGTAAAGCGCCTAACACCAAATCTGATGTATTTAATTTGCAGGTGCTAAAAATTATTAACCACGATTTTGTGTGTGTGTCCCCAGGACCTAGCACAACTGCTGTCATAGTCAAAAGTCCAGTTAATTTTTTAGAATGAATGCACATCTATTTCTTAAAAATATTTATTTATTTGGGGCGGGAGGGGGGGGGAAGAGCAGAGGGAGAGAGAGTCTTAAGTAGACTCTGCTCTAACCAACCGGGGGCTGGATCTCACTACCAGAGATCAGGACCCAAGGCAAACCAAGAGTCATGGCCAACCGACTGAGCCACCCAGGTGCCCAACTGTACATCAGTGTTTGATAAGATGGACTCCCTTAAGTTAATTTTCCTGCCTCAGTTTCCTCATTTGTAAAAATGGGAAGACCAATAATAAATACCTAATGGAGTCAGTACAAGGATTAAATATGTTCAGTGTGTTTAAGGTGCTAAGAACATTCACTGGCACACAGTAAGGACTATATACATGTTTTTGATTGAAATGTTTAACAGCAAAATGATTCTTGAACAAATATTTATTGAGCACCAGGCACAGTGCTGGGCAATGGAATAAAGCAATAACCAAAGCAGATTTGGTCCCTGTCCTTTGTCCTTGTCTCTAGGGGGTTTACGGTTTAGAGAGAGTTGTGTTAAATGCACAATTATATAGTTATAGTTGAATAGTTCTGGTATAGCACGAAGAAAGAGGATCTTCTCTAGTCTTTACAATTAAACATGTACATATCGAGCACCCCCAATATGCATAGCTTCCAGGTCAATATTGTATGGGAGAAAAGTTCTACCCCGTGGCAACCCTCCCCTCAAGGAGTGGACTGTCCAGTATGGGAAATAACATTAGTTACAATAGCATATTTTGGAAAATAGTCACAGAGGTGTAGCTAAGCTTGTACAAATTTTCTGGCTTATCAAAGACCACTGTAAGTACAAGGACAACTTGGAGCACCAAATGTGTATGGGTAAATTTTACTTCCTACATATGTCTATTTGGTCAGTTTTGTCCTGCCACCTCCCCAGTCCGAGCTCCTGTCTTCTCTTGCCTTGACCACAGGGCCTTCTGGTCTCTCTTTTCCTACCTTGCCTACCCATAAGAGTAGCTAGAGTGATTTTTTCCCCATCCTTCTCATATTCACTCCCTTGATTAAAACCTTTCAGTGGTTTCCCTTTCTCTGAGAATGAAGATCAGAATCTTACCAGGTAGCAGGTAGGAAGCAGCAAGGCCAGATTCCACCTTCATCTCACGTTACCTCCTACACTCTGGCCCTTAGCCACCCTCCACAGGGCCGAGATCTCTTCTGCCTAAAGACCTTGAAAAGGCCCAGTCCCCATCCTTGTCCTGGTGAATGCCACGTGTCACTTCTTCATAGGTGGCTCCTGTGATTTCAAAATCTGAGACAGATCTCTCTTGAGACTGCACTTGTCTTGTTCCTTTGCTTCAAAGAACAGCTCAAAATTAATCTTTTTTAAAGATTATTTATTTGAGAGAGAGAGAGAGCATGGGAGAGGGGCAGAGGGAGAAGTAGATAGAGTCTTTTTTTTTTTAAGTTTTTATTTATTTGAGAGAGACAGTATGAGCAGGGGGAGTGGCAGAGGCAGAAGAAGAATGTGGGGCTCCGTCCTAGGAACCTGAGACCATGTCCTGACCTTTTGAAGGCAGGTGCTTAAACGACTGAGCCACCCAGGTGCACCAGGGAGAGGGAGTCTTAAGTAGACTCTCTGCTGAGCACAGAGCCCGCCATGGGACTCAATCTCACCACCCTGAGAACCTAACCTGAGCCGAAACTGAGTTGCATGCTCAGCTGACTGCACGTACCACCCAGGTGCCCCTTAAATTAGGACAAGACTGTCTATTTACACACATCACTATACTCCCAGCACTGGCCCAACAAGGCCTCTCTGGCACAGAATAGACACGTAATTTCTTGAATGAATTGAGATCACATAGTCAGAAAAGAGTTGGGCATACTATCCAGACAGAACAGG
>ML107612.1:32566-49374 GCA_003697995.1 Taxidea taxus jeffersonii | reverse complement strand
ATGTTGCTAAACATCTTACAAAGCACAGGACAGCCCCCACAACAGAGAATATTCTGGCTCAAAATGTCAATAGGGCCCAAGTTGAAAAACCCTACCTGAGGTTGTTTCCTTTCTAGGCGATGATAAATATTAGAACCAGGAGGGTCAGTCAGCTAGAATACACTGGCCTGGTTATCCCTGTTGTTAAACTTCCAAAACACTTCTTTTTTTTTTTTTTTAATTTTTTTTTTAGAGATTTTATGTATTTATTTGACACAGGGAGAGAGATCACAAGTCGGCAGAGAGGCAGGCAGAGAGAGAGGAGGAAGCAGGCTCCCCGCTGAGCAGAGAGCCTGATGCAGGGCTCAATCCCAGAACCCTGGGATCATGTCCTGAGCCGAAGGCAGAGGCTTTAACCCTCTGAGCCACCCAGGCGCCCCTTTAAATACATATATTTTTAAAGATTTTATTTATTTCCAAAACACTTCTGTACTGGTTTTCAAAGAGCTCCCCACAACCGGGGTTCCCCCTGCCAGGACTCTCCCCCAGCCTCCAGCGTGGGCCCCAGCTCAGCGTGGAAGGGTCTAGAGCTGGTGCAGGGAAGGGGTGCCTCCAAGACCAGGCTTCCCCTAACTGCAACGGCTCTGATGAGGCAGGACTCAGGCCTGCCTCGCTCCTCTGTTCGAGATTCTAGCCCTCCCCTTGGTTAATGAGGGAACAAAATCGAAACTTCTCACTTTCACATAGAAATGCTTAACGATTTCTTCATAAATATTTCCTATTATTATGGTTAATAGTAGTAGTAGTGGGATGCCTGAGTGGCTCAGTCGTTAAGCCTCTGCCTTCGGCTCAGGTCATGATCCTGGGGTCCTGGGATTGAGCCCTGCATCGGGTTCCCTGCTCAGCGGGAAGCCTGCTTCTCCCTCTCCCACTCCCCCTGCTTGTGTTCCCTCTCTCGCTGTATCTCTCTCTGTCCAATGAATAAATAAAATCTTTTTTTAAAAAATAGTAGTAGTAGCAATATTTAGTTCAAATTAGCCATTCTCTTTTTTTAAACGAAAAAAAGCTTTATTTTATCCTGCTTACAATTATAATATGTGTTGATCATTAAACATCCAAACCCAACAGCAACATTTCTGTTTGTGGTGACAACTTCTGCTTGTCTTCTCTTTATACTAGCTCTGCTAGACACGGGAGAAGCCACCTCCGGGGGACGGGGGTGGGGGACGAAGTCAAACAGATACCCTTCATGCCAGTCACCTGGGACAAGGAGGAAGGGGGTCAGCTCCAGTGTGGGGCTGCAGATCAGATGCCAGTGTCCGGGACAGACTGCCTTTTGTCTGCTCCCCTAGGACGGAAGGAGGAGCCTCTCCAGCTCTGCTTAGACCTTTAAAATGATGCTGGAGGAAGGACTTCACAAGCCAAGGGCTGGAAAAACTCTGCTGGGGGAGATCTGATTATTTCTAAATGTTATCTTGAAAAGAAAAGAAAGGCTTTGTTGAGAAACTCTGCTGCTGGTATCTGCCTCTGGGAGTCCTGAACCTTCCACTCACCGTTCTAGAGAAAGAAACTATTGATGAACTGAGGCCCTACCAAGGAGAAAGGAGTCCCATGATCTTTGGCCAGCAATTCTCTTTGCTGAGACCCATGAAATCAGGCATGCTGTTTCGTAGCCGGCTTTCCAGTTGAAACACTGTGGGCGTGTTTTTCTGTAAATGAATATAGAAACGCGACCATTTGCAATGACTGCCTAGCATTCCGCTGTCGGATGGAGCTTCCGGGGTGTAGCCCGTTGTCTACAGATGGGTGTTTTACTAAAATTGCTGCAGGGACCAGCCCTATAATTAAATCTTTGTGAGATTTTCCATGGGATAGTTTCCTGGAAGAGGACTTGGTATCCTGAGGTCCAGAGCCCACACTCACACATCACTGGCTATCTCTTCTCCCAGATCGCAAAGATCCATGGGTGGGGAATAAAGAGAATTTTTAAGAAACCCCAGAAAATATGTTACCAGGACCAAATGCCACAAATGAGGCTTGCCCCAAACCAGAAGCCCGAGGCTCCTGAACTGTGGTGTTCAGCCCAGCCAACTGGGCCTCAGCCCAGAATCATTCCTCCTCACTCCGAAAACACGGAGGGCATCTCTCTAGGCCTGGGACCCAGTGACACAGGATATGGCAGGCCCCAGACAGTCTGGGGCAGGAGGAGAGTCAGACCTGCAGCCTTTGTCAGCCATCCCCTCCCGGCCTGCCCTACCTGCCCCAGACCTCCAGGGAGTCAGGGAAGTTGCTGACCTGTCCCCTGAGGGAATAATTGTATTAGTGATAAGGTGGCCTCTGGTGGCTTCGTCAGCAGATTCAAGGCTTTGGGCTGGGTAATCCTCTGGCGTCTGCCCCAGCAGCTGGTGGTCACAAATCGGGAGAGAGCCACTGCCCCCAGTCCCCCTGGGCTGTCACCCGGCACCATCCCAGCTCTGGCTGGGCCTGACTTGCCCAAGAACAGAGGGTCAGGGTGACAGAGGACCCAGGCTGAAATCAACATAATACAGTCCAAACAGCGCACCAACAGGCACATCAAGCACCGCTAGTGTGTTTATTCTGAGGGGTTTACTTGTCGCCATTCTAAGTAACACATACCCACTACAGAATGTCAGGAAAATAAAAACAAGTTAAAAATGGGCTACTGTGGGGCGCCTGGGTGGCTCAGTCGTTAAGCCTCTGCCTTCGGCTCAGGTCATGATCTCAGGGTCCTGGGATGGAGCCCCATGTCGGGCTCTCTGTTCAGCGGGGAGCCTGCTTCCCCCTCTCCCACTCTCCCTGCTTGTGTTCTCTCTCTCACTGTCTCTCTGTCACATAAATAAATGAAATCGTTAAAAATAAATAAATAAAAGGGCTACCGTGTGTTAAGTGCCTTCTCAGCCACAGGCTCTGAACCCAGTCCCCGGAACCTTCCATTGGCTGAGGAGAGGAAGGTGACCTGGGCTGAGATCCAACCCTGAGGACAAGATCTGGCCCTGGGCTCTGGAATTTCTGGCCATGCCCCTCCCCCCCCTTCTGCGGCTAAAGCCAAAGAAATGCTCGGTCTTGTGTGGAAAGCACCCTGCGGGAAAGCAGGAGTTTGGGAACCAGACACTAGGCTGAAACGCCTGACTCCACCCCCAGGTTCTTCTCCGCAGCTGTGTGGCCCGAAGCGATTTGCCTCACCTCTCTGAGACTCTGGTTTCCTCGTCCCCGGTGGGTTGAGGTTTGCTGTGAGGTTTGGGTATCATGTCGGGAGTGTTTGCATAAGCACTCTTCTTGCTTGCTTTGTCCTTCCTACTCTTGGCAATGCAAAGGCGTCCGAGGACACCTGATCTGCAGGATGGCTCCATCCTCGAACCCTCCCCTTCCTTTTCTCCCATGGCCCATGCTGCCCTGATTTTCCCAGCAGCTCTTCCTTGGCCCAGACCTCCAGGTTCAAGGCCCGCAGCTCAGCCTTGGGCACCTTCCTCCCTGATGCCCATGTAGGCTCAGAGCTGCCCCTCGATCCATGGGCTTCAGTGACCATCTCCGTGGACAAGGTGGGGACAGGCTGGTTGAGGCGCGTGGAGCTGGTCTCCACACCTGAACTCTGGGTGGGTCTGTGGGGGGAAGCTCCAGCCCAGACCGAGGCAGGTGTGAAGGGGTCATGGAAGCCAGGTGTGTCTGCGAGATCACCCAAGGAGAGGTGTAAAAGTCCTCTGGGGCCCACTCTGGGGCACCTTGAGGTGATGATCATTCAGAGTGGGGACAAAGATGGTGAAGACATGCTCCAGAAGTGGGAGAGACAAGCTTTGGGAAGGAGGGACCCACCCATCAAGTTCAAGGGATATGCCCGTGGCTGCGGAGGCGAGGGGGAGCTAGAGTCTGTGCAGAAGAGGGCCCTGAGGGCTGCCTGTCAGGAGGGGTGCAGGTGAGCACAGAGGCAGGGGAGGTCAGGTGTGGCGGCCTCGATCTTCTGAGGCCCCAGAAAGCGGATTACCCCACAAAGTCCCTAGAGCTGACTTCCCAAATCCCCAGTAGTGCTTCTCTGTCACAGTGAGGGTTAGCCCCACTTACAAAAAGGCCCTGCCCTCCCCCTTTGTCCCCTTCACTCCATGATCCTTCCAGAAATTTCTCACTGTTCCCCTCCCCCTTGGGCTCTAAGCCTGGGCCAAGTGCTGCCCCTCACCCCCAGAGGTGAGCAGGTCTGCTGAGGGTCGTTGGTGCCCTCCAGACCAACCCGGGGCTGCTCTGTCCTGGGCAGCCGGTGGGGGTGAGCAGGGGGTGAGGACAGAGAAGCAGAGAGAGGAAAGGCAAATTTCCTGAGGCTTGCTCTGTGACCTTCTCAGAGAAATCATCATCATAACAGCCCCTATCATGTGTTATGCTCTTACTGAGTACTAGGCTCTGAAACTTTTGATACCCCTTTTCACAGACATGGAAACTGAAGATCAGAGATGCTAAATCACTTGCTCAGGGCTGGGCCATGTGACTGGCCTGAGTGGGAGCAGGGATTGAAATGTGGCACTGTCTGAGCTTTCTCCACACCCCCTCTGGAGCCTGGGATTGATTCAAGGAGGCCCAGACTCCTCTTTTGGCCTCCTCATCTCACAATCACACTGGGCTTGAGCTGGGAAGATGGGGGCTGGGGACAGCAGAGAGGTCAGCCTGCCTCCGAAGGTGAGGCCAGGTCGGGGAAAGGAGGGGAGGCCACTCAGTTGCCTGGAGCCAGGCTCAGAGGCTGTGTTCTCATGCCCTCCCCTGTCCTGAGGGCCCAGCTCCCCAGGAGCCTACAGCTTCTTCTACTCCTCATAGACCTGAAGGAGACTCTCCATCTTGGGCCCTAGGCCCTCCTGCCTCCAGGCCAGCCCCAGACCCTACATTAGACCCTTTCTCCGTGTGATGGGAGCCACCTCTGTGCTGGATATGTGGGGAGCCCCCTTCCAGGATCCGAGGGTTCTGGGCCCTATGTGGTTCCTTCTCAAGGGCTCAGGTGGGAACCTGAGGGTGGAAAGCTGAAGCCACAGTGAACACTGAACGTCACACGTACCCACTTGACACACAGCTCCCAGACACGCACTTGCTCCCAGACACACGCCAAGCAGCTCAAAAAGACTTAAAGTCCTGGGGGACCCTTGGAGTCCACACCTCCCTTCAAGATTTGGCATTGGAGGGCCTGCAGGCTGAGAGCTCGGAGCAGAAGGGACCAGGGACACTGGGCAGCTCGGGGTGGTGCTGAGGGGGAGCTGCGGGACCGACGGGCCCCGGGGCCACCTTGGTGACGCTGCAGGTGTGGCTGGTTGATCCCCTGTGGAGACAGTAAAGATTAAGAGGATCATAAGCTTCGTCCAGCACTGCCCTGGGAGAAATCTCCTAGAGCCAGAGCCGCTGCTGTGAGGGAAGTTGGGGCAGCTCTGAGTTCGGACAGACGGAGAGACAGGAGACAGGGGGACAGAGAAGAGAGGCTTGGTGGGGAGGGAGACCACCAGGGCCAGGGAGGGGGAGAAATAGAAGTAGGAGACGGGCCACCAAGAGAGGGAGAGAGGTCCACAGAGAGAGGCTGAGGCTAGGCCCACTCGGGAGGCCTCCCTCCAGAAGGAAGGTGAAAGCTGCCCTGGGACGCGCTAGCCCTGGGCCCGCTGCCCTAGCACGAGCTCCAGCATGGCTGCGGCTGGGCCAGCCACTGTGGCTGCTTCCAGGAAGGAGTCTCCAGGCAGATGGGGCCTGGGAGACCAGCCGGCAGGTAGGGCATTCCTGGAGGTAAGGGTCTGGGCCCTGGGGGAGTGCAGTGTGGACCAGAAGTTGGCAGGGACCATATAAGGAGCTCTGAGGTCTGTGGCCAAGAGTGAGGGAACAGGCCAGCACACCCAGAATCCTAGAAATGCAGGGGTCAGCAGAGCCAGGATGGGACAGCTGAATTGATGGGAAAAGAAAGGAGAGGGAAGCATTCTTCAGGGTCTGGCCCCAGACCTCCCCAGGGGTGTGTGGTCCTGGAGGTTTCTGTGGGATGAGGAGCCTGAGGCCACCTGCATCGAGGGAGGGGGTTGGTGTGCGAGCAGGCAGAGGCAGAGAGTGGACCTGGGTTGCAAAGTGGAGGGAGGGCAGAAGCTGGCTGGGGGAGGGTGGCAGGGTGGGGTGTCTGGGTGAGAGTGTGTAACCCTGTGTGGGGGCTGGGAACGGGACTGTTGTGCGGAGGGCTTGCTGCAAAGGGGGAGTGACCCAGCCCAGCCCCTGCCCCTTAGGTGTGGGCACCTCGCTGCAGTGTCGCGTGTGTGGAGACAGCAGCAGCGGGAAGCACTACGGCATCTACGCCTGCAACGGTTGCAGCGGCTTCTTCAAGCGGAGTGTGCGGCGGAGGCTCATCTACCGGTGGGGGGAGGGCAGGACCCCGCCCGCAACGGCCCCGCCCCCCCTCCCCGGCCCCCGCGGGACCCCGGGAAGGGTGCGGGATGCTCAGGGAAGAAGGGGCTGGGCCAAACATGTCCAAACCCCACAGTCCGGGGCCTGGATGGGTGGGACGCTGACACCAGGGTGGGCACCCTTCTGCCGGCAGGTGCCAGGTGGGGGCGGGGATGTGCCCGGTGGACAAGGCCCACAGGAACCAGTGCCAGGCCTGCCGGCTGAAGAAGTGCTTGCAGGAGGGCATGAACCAGGACGGTGAGTCGGGGCCCCCGACCCAAAGAAGAGTGACAGAAGAGACAGGGGTCCAAGACCGAGGGGGGGGGTGGTCCTGACCCTTCCTGCCTCCCCAGCTGTGCAGAATGAACGCCAGCCACGAAGCACAGCCCAGGTCCGGCTGGCCAGCATGGAGTCAGACGCAGAGCCCCGGCTGGAGCCCCTGGTGGCCCCCCTGGCCCCGGCAGGGCCCAGCCCGCGGGACCCCACCCCTGTCTCTGCAGCCAGAGCCCTGGGGCCTGGGGCCCTCACCCCGCCCGGGCACCACCACTTCTTGACCAGCCTTATCACAGCGGAAACATGTGCTAAGCTGGAGCCAGAGGATGGTAAGTGGGAGGGCACCTGGGGCCCCGAGCAGCCCCTGTCCCTGCCACAGACTAGGGGCTGATGTCCCCATCCCCTCCTCCAACAGCCGATGAGAATATTGATGTCACCAGCAATGATCCTGAGTTTCCCTCATCCCCGTACTCCTCCTCATCACCCTGTGGCCTGGACAGCATCCATGAGACATCGGCTCGCCTTCTCTTTATGGCTGTCAAGTGGGCCAAGAACCTGCCTGTGTTCTCCAACCTGCCCTTCCGCGATCAGGTGTGTGTGTGTCGGGGGACGCACTTGATTCAGCTGGGTTGGGAGTGCATACACCCCCGTGCAGGTGATGATTGGAGGTGCCCGGAGCTCGGGGCTTGGGAGGCACATGTCTCTGAGTCAGTGTTGGTCAGGGATCCATATCTCAGGGGTGTGACATCGGGGGCGTGCCCATCTCTGGGCAGAGGGGAGAGTGGTCTCTCGGGGATGATGGTGGCTAGGGCCACACAGGGATTTGAAGGCAGTGACTATGGCCCCCTGGGTCTTCTCTCCTCCTGGAGTACCTCTGTGTGGGACAGGGCAGTCTGCACTCCCTCAATAGTGCACGAGGGAGACTCTCGGCTCTCTAGGAGCACAGATGACTGTGACTTCCCGTCTCGAGTTCCCACCTAACCTCTTCACCTGTAGGACTTCCCTATGAGCTTCTCAAGGGCAAGCAGATCTGTCACAATAAACCCAGGAAGAGAGGCGCACTGAGGGTCTGAGCCCTTGGCCAGTGGCTTGGATGGAGCAGCTCAGAGGTCAGGCTGAGTCTCCTGAACAGACTCAGCTTCGGACACCCGTGGGGACTGTCCCTGTGGCTGCCCAACTCCCATGGCTCTAGGCTTTCCTAAACGTTCCAGCTGAGGCTCTGGAGGGAATGCATAGAGTGTCTTAGAGCCTAGGCAGTTGGACCAGATCATACCAAATCTCAGAGCCCTGGGCCCTGGGTCAATGTCAAATGGAGCTCGGGAGATGGTCTGGGCATCCAGGACCAGCCCTTCCTTTCCTAGGGCCCGGGAGAAGGTAGCAGAGGCTCAGCCTGGGCCACAGATGGTGCATCCCAGCCGTTATGCTCACTCTTTCTTTGAGCACAGGTGATCCTGCTGGAGGAGGCATGGAGTGAACTCTTCCTCCTCGGGGCCATACAGTGGTCTCTGCCTCTGGACAGCTGCCCCCTGTTGGCCGCACCTCAGGCCTCTGCTGCAGGCAGCTCCCAGGGCAGGTTGGCGCTGGCCGGCGCTGAGAGTCGCATCCTGCAGGAGACAATCTCAAGGTTCCGAGCGCTGGCAGTGGACCCCACAGAGTTCGCCTGCATGAAGGCCCTGGTCCTCTTCAAACCAGGTCGCTGAGTCTTAGCCCAAGCCTTACGGAAATGTGGTTGGGGGTTAAAGAATGGGAATTCTAGTGATTTCCTTCTGCCTCTCCTTCTGCCTCCACCACCCCACATAGGCCCAGGGGTGTGCAGGCTTCTTCCGTGGGGAGCAGGAGGAGGGAGGTGCAGGGCTGGCCTCACCCCTCCCGAGAGCGCTGGCTGACTGCGATGGGGGCAGGCAGGGCGCGCTGGGAGAAGAGCTCACTGCCTGCCGGTGCATCTTTCCAGAAACTCGGGGCCTGAAGGATCCTGAGCATGTGGAGGCCTTGCAGGACCAGTCCCAAATGATGCTGAGCCAGCACAGCAAGGCGCACCACCCCAGCCAGCCCGTGAGGTGACCTGAGCATGAGCCTTCCTGCCCATCTGTCCCTTCGCCTCTTTACCCTCCCCCAACCTCCACCTCTTTGACACTGTCTCTGGTGTCACTGATTAGATGGCCCAAAGGTCTGACTTCAACCAAGCATGAATCCAGCATCCCCTGTGTGCCAGGTTCCAGGAGTGGGGACCAAAATGAGCAGAAGACAAAGTTGCTGCCTTCCCAGGATGCCCAGCACAGTGACCCCATTCCAGTTGAGGACTACCCCCATCAGATAGTGAGGGTTCAGATACCTATGTCTCTATGTATTTCTACAGATACCTAGGACAGGAGGCCAGTCTGGAAGGTGTAACAGATTGCTGCCAGTGAGAAGGTGGGAGACTAAGCTAGGACAGCGTCTGTGGGCCAGCTTGTCCGGGACTTTGAATGCCAGCTGAAGGCCATATGTGATTTGGTAGGCAGAAGGGAGCCACTGTGGGCTTTTGAGCAGGAGGGTGTTGTACACAGAGCTAGAGTGAGTCCAGAGTACACAATCAGGGAGGGAAGCACACACTGCCACCCTCCAGGGGAGTCCCTGGGGTCCAGCTCTCTGGGAGTGGCTTTAGGGAATGGAAGGGAGAGGACAGTTGCAGGGGCCTCCAGGAGTCAGAATGTGTCTGACTTGGCACTTGGATGGATGTAAGGAGCAAAAGAAGAGGTGCTATTTGGGAGAAGCTGGAATCAAGAAATAAAAAGGAAAGTCAGGAGGAAGATGTGGCTTTGAGGGAACATGATCAGGTCTGTTGAAGCTGCAGGGGAGCATCTCCTAGGGATGCACTTGGCTAAGCCACATGCATGGATGAGAGACCGGCCATGGCTGGGTTTGGGGGCGGTAGCTACAGAGAGGCTGAGAGCGTGGCCGGTGGTTACTCACTAAGTTTAATTTCACACCCACTAGGGGATGAATTCCTGCAGTTTGAAAAACAGTTTCTCTACTTGACTTTCTAGTTACTTCTTTCTGAAACTCCCTAGCTCAGAAAAACAAGCAGGAAGGAACAAGTGAGAGATGCACAACTTCTCTGCCCCACCCACTTGGCCCTTGAAAAAGAAAGAAAGCTCTTGGCTTGAAAAAAAAAAAAAAAAAAAGTCCTGCAGATAACTGGGAGATGAGGGAAGGCCTTGCACAGACTCCACGGTGGGAGTTGAGCGTGGAGCTGGCCCACTTTGAAATGGCCTCCTTGATGTTGAGCACTGACCTCTACTGATCCCTCCCATCTCTCTTTTGGGGCTTCACCTACTTTCTCTGCACTGGGGACCCTTGCTTAGCAAATGGTTTGATTGATTGATCAATTCATTCATTCATTCATTCACTCATTTGGCTCCACACCTAGTGTGGATTGCAAGGTGGGGCTTGAATGCATGACCTTGAGATCAAGACCTGAGCTGAGATCAAGAGTTGACTTGAGCTCTTTTTAAAAAAAATTTTTTTGTATCTCTCTCATCCACAAAAATTACACTTCCACTTCAGAAAACTTTCACTAATGGCTACTCTATCATCCTAGGGGGCTCACAGAGGGGAATTTAGATTCTTATTCAAATATACATCTCATAATTATCCTAATAATCATATATATGATTAGCACATTACATATAGCATTAATATAACTTTTCACTTTATAATCTTTGCACATAATAAACAGCATTTATTTGCTATTTTTATCCCACTGACCACATGACTCATGCTCAGAAGCTGGTAATAAAACTGATGGTGTCCTCTCTCCTGTTCAGGTTTGGGAAGTTGCTCCTGCTTCTCCCGTCTTTGAGGTTTATCACTTCCGAACGAGTTGAGCTCCTCTTTTTCCGCAAGACCATAGGGAATACTCCAATGGAAAAGCTCCTTTGTGATATGTTCAAAAACTGAGGGAGGTGGCAGTAAAATGGGTGCAACTACTCTGGAAAACAGCCTACTGAAGCTACTCATTCGCCTGTCCTGTGACCCAGCAATTCCCCTTGTAGGTATGTGTACCAAGCAGAAATGTCCACTGAAAGATACGATTAAAAATATTCACAGCAGGGGGTGGCTCAGTCGTTAAGCATCTGCCTTCAGCTCAGGTCATGATCCAGGGGTCCTAGGATCGAGCCCCGTATCGGGCTCCTTGCTCAGTCGGGATCCTGCTTCTCCCTCTCCCACTCCCTCTGCTTGTGTTCCCTTTCTCGCTTTGTCTCTATCAAATAAGTAAATAAAATCTTTAAAAAAATATTCACAGCAGCTTTATTCAGAATAGACCCTGACTGTACGTCAGCAGTAGGATGAATGAATAAGTTGTTGTAGATTCATTTAATGGAAAGCAGCAATCAAGAATGAACGGCCGATACACATGACAACATGGATGAATGTCACAGACGAAAAGGTAGAATGAAAGAACTTTGCCAAGCACAGCTTTTGCTTATACAAAGTTCGTGGACAGGCCAGACAAACCGGGAGGTAGAAGCTGGAATCC
Organism: Taxidea taxus jeffersonii; assembly: GCA_003697995.1. Taxonomy (NCBI): domain Eukaryota; kingdom Metazoa; phylum Chordata; class Mammalia; order Carnivora; family Mustelidae; genus Taxidea; species Taxidea taxus. Next base: position 38,204 of record ML107612.1, on the reverse strand, counting down.
CGTTTGCCTCCGGGGTTGGGAGGTAGGGTGGTTGGGAAGGGGGCCCAGAGGAGCCCTCTGGTGGCTAGAAATGTTCTTGATGTTAACCTAGGTGGTGGTTTCACAAATTTACTCATTCCTAAAAATTGAGCCGTGCAATTTGTGCACTTTACTGTATTATACTCAATAAAGTGGGAAAAAATAAAACCAACAAGCAAGTGTGTTAAAGGCTCTCCATTGAAAGACACTGAACGAATGAGCACAGGCTCTTGTGTTCCATCTGGTTTCCATGTCATGGCAGAGTCCAGGGACAACAAATCAAGCCCAGCTTCAAAATCTCCCACAGTAGTCGAAACCCGGCCTCTCTCCAGACGGGGTCCCACCCCCTGGAGAACCCACAGGCTGTCTCAGTGTTTCCCTTCCTGCTCTTCCTCACCCTTCTATAAACAAAGGTGGGCGCATCCAACTCAATGCCAGGCAGCTACAGGCACTTTTTTTAGAAGGGGAATCTCTATCACTTCTTAAGTCCTTATGGAGAGAAGCTCAGACAAACCTCTTCCTTTGCAAAGACAGACCCAAAAGACCTAGGAAATAATAGTAAAGCAAAAAGTGACCTTGTGTGGAACTTGGTACACCAGGCAGTGAATGGAGTGCTGAATGGGCATTATTACTCAATCCTTGGATTAGCTCTGGGACTGGACAAGTCATCCCAATGACAAGTGAAAAAACTGAGGCTTGGAGAGAACCTAAATCCTGGTGTCACTCTACTTAACTGCCCTTAATTCTGGCACTGCCATGCCCCACTCCCCACAGCCTCCTACCCCTGGAATGGCTGAACGATTCTGTTGCATTTCCTGTCTTCCAAGAAAAAAGGCTTGAAGTCAAAAGGAGAAGGTCATGTGAGGAATCTGAAATCCTAGGGGTTTCTTGCCCTTTGGCCTGTGTATGAATTCTCCCAGCTCACAGAGATATTGGGCCTTGATGGAAGGAGGTGGTTCAGGACACTCTGCTCTGGAAATGACACTAGCTGGGCTGGTGCCCGAGGAGAAAGAGTATGGCAAGTATGGCCCAACTTGAGCCCTTTCCACTTGAGCACTTAAACTATTCTTGATCTTCTTTATATACAGATAAATATAGATACAGATAGAGCGGGGATCAATGGCAGAGGAAAAGGAAGAGAGAGGGAGCATCCTAAGCAGTCTCCATGCCCAGCACAGAGTCTGATGCAGGGCTCAATCTCACGACCCTGAGACCACGACTGGAGCCAAAATCAAGAGTCGGACCCCCAACCTGACTGTGCCACCCAGGTACCCCATATTCTTGATCATTTAAAAGCACCACACTTGCCTGTTATTCGAGCCATCTAATGTCTATAATGCCATTATACTATCCAGTTTCCTATCAAGAGTTTCATCCATAAGGTTGAAAGGCCTGCATATAGAAAGCCTGAGCAAAGGCACTATAGCAAGAAAGAAGGCTGAAATAGGGCCAGATAGGCCCTGGACATCTATCTACCCTACAGACATGCATCTCAGAACATAGGTGTGCAGAGGTGGCCTACTGAAGTTCATGTGCTGGTACTGGTCTAGGATGTGTGAGCACAGCAATTCTATACCGGGAGAGATTGTTTGGGATCTCCAGGAGAAAGTCTTGGAGAAATAGACAAGGTACATAGGCAAGATTGCACATTTCTTGCCTGGATTAGTGCTGTCAACCTGGCATCAATACCACCCCCTTCTAAAGTCTTGTCCTCACTGCAGAGATGCCAGGAACTACATTTCCCAGGATCCTCTTCCCTCCATGGCTCCCTCAGGGAAGGCAGGCACTCACACAGGAGCCTTGGAAGGTCAATGAGGAAGTCATTGCTGTCTGGAAGCAGTTGCAGCCAGCTCTGTGGGAAGGTGGAGATTTCAGGCAGCCTCCTTTGAATTGCAGTAGCTTCCAGGAAGCTCTTTGGATCTTTTGGCTTAGGTCTGTGTTGGCTTTCTCAACCTTCTGTGGGAGCTTCCTGGATCTATGTTTCTCCAGTTCTTCCAGTGTGTATTACTAAACCTGTATTATTACTAATTAATACTAATTCCTGTATTATGTCCTCCTCACCTGAAATACAGAGTGGCTCTTGTTTTCCTAATACAATACAGAGCCAGTTGATCTCAGGATTTATTCAATATTTTGCTGTAAATTGGTCCCGTTGACATTCAAATGGGTAACACTGCATTTAGGGTTGTTGCTAGGAGAGGGGATATTGGGAGTTTTTTTGCCCTTAAAGCCAGAAGTGTCCTTGGTTATGAAGCACACAGAGACAGTCTCTGTCAACCGCAATTTTCAGATTTGTGAGATGGTCATCCTCTTCCACCCTAAGGGCTATTTGATGGTAGGAAATGCAGACGAAGACCCAAAGGTGCCAACAAGCACTGGGAAGGTTTGTTGATTTGGTTACCACAGGGGTACATTTTTAAAATGGCATTTCTAGGTTGTACTTGGCCAATTGAAGAAACAATCCACTACCCCTATCGCTTTGACATTAATTTAATGCAAAAATGTAAACAATGCGAAAAAAATGGGAAGATGATCTCAGGATTTGAAAAACTGAATTAACTTTCCATTTCACCTGAGACCTAGTTTGGCATTTGGGAACCTCCGGTCTCATTCAACCTTCTCATCCAATATTTAAGCAAGGGTACCTTTCATTCGGTGCTGGAGATCTAAGAGTCAGCAAGATAGCACATTTCTTCCCTTGGGAAGCTTATATCAAACAGTTGTTATTTATTTGACAGAGAGAGAGAGTGAGCGAGCGCACAATCCTATGGGCAGAGCAGCAGAGGCAAAGGGAGAAGCAGGTTTCCCGTTGAGACAGGGAGCCGGACATGGGGCTCCATCCCAGGACCCCCTGATCATGACCTGAACCAGAGGCAGATGTTCAACACATTGAGTCAGCCAGGTGCCCCTCAAAGAGTTGTTTGATGCCATGAATACCGGGCACTGTTGAGAACACATCTAATCCAGCTGAAGGGGTAAGAGGAAATAACTGCCCTTTACGCTGAGACCTGAGAGTCAGTGGGAGTTACATAGAGAAGTAAACCTGAGGAAGAGAACTCATTTCCAGATGGGAAAACTAACACCCAGAAATGGCTAATGACTTTCCCAAAGTCACACAACACAGTGGCAGAAAGAAAATGACAACCTAGGGATGAATTAATTCCTGGGCCTCTACTAGCAGATGTTGCTACTTCTTCAGTCTTTTTGGTGAGGATCCTAACCATAGACTTACCATCTTCATTGTCTGCCTAGCTCTAGGCTGATTAAAGGAAGTCTTAACACCTGGTAGCTAGCATCTATTACAGAAAAGGAGTATCTTGAATCTCACCTTCACTTGAATTCAGCTGAGTTCCAATAATTACTGCTTCTGCACTTTGTAACGTTGGGGCTCACTTCTTTCCTTAAAAGAAAAATCAGCTTAACAAAAATCACTGCCATTCCTTAGAGTGGGACTGGAGTGAGTTGGGGTGGGAGCCAGGATGGTCAGAAAACAAACCACACATATTGCTGCTTCTGGAAGCTTTGTTCTTTAATGAGCCATGGAGTGATTTGTTCATCAAGCTGCTTTTGTGTAGCTGTACAGTGCATATTCGGAGTGACACAAACTGCACTTTCTACAGATGATGTTTTGCTCCCCCAACAACAACAACAAAAAACAAAAACAAAAAAACAACAACCAAAAAACCAACCTAAAAGGAAATTACAAAGTGCCTGTTGATTGCATCAGGAATGTAATCAGTTCCATGGGTGAGATAAATCATTCTTTTTATAGAATTATTCTGTTAAACAGTAAAATGATATTATATTTCACAGGATATGTCCTTTTATAATACATAGTCTTTTAAAAATTTACACTCAGCATACTTATAAATTACTTTGAATCTATTAAAATAATACAATATTAATTTGTAATCCACACCTTTCCTCTAGTAAATGCAATTACTTGGTTCAAAAGGTGCAACTTTTATATGACCTAAGAGGGCTGATAATAGGTATTAATTATAAATGAATAGCAAGGTGATAGGTGTCTTCGTGTGGGGCTTTTTTGAAAACACTTTTAACCAAGAGACCGACAAGACCTAATAGATCCATCTCCACAATCATTATTTTGCTGTTACCTTTTAACACCAAATCAAATATGGGAGTGGTTCCAGAAAAAAGTAAAAATTATGTGAGGGGCACAGAAAGACTGAGGAGTCCCACAAATGCCAAGGACTTACTACCAAGGCCAGCATTGTGTTATTGGGGGGACAGTGCTGGGGAACTGTCACAAATTATGGATAGACACAATGCATTTGTCAACACAGAATGATGCATGCCCATTGCCTAGCCCCCCAACCAAGGAGGAAAAAAGAGGAGAGGAGGATGAGACTATGTTTCTTTTTAAAATTAAAACTCTCTTAGCTTTGAACACATCCTGAGAATTTCTTCTCTAGTTCACCAAAGTGCTTGTGAAAGGTACACATTCGTTAGTTATAGTTTAAAAATACAAAAACAAAAAAAACCCAACATGGCCCAGAGTCACTGAAGTGGGCCTGCAGAACCTTGCTGGCCTTCCTCTTTTCAGCATGCTTCTGGGACCCCCTCTTCTCTTCTCTGTCTTTGACAGTGAAAACCACCCTCTGTCAAGAACACAGAAGTCTCCACTAACCTCCCAGCAGCAGGGTAAGAGCTGCAGCTGGTTTCCAAAGCGTGAGAAGGTAGGGGCTCTGGTATCCCATTCCCTGACTTCAGGTCCCTGTCTCTTCAAGGCCCATACTGAGAACTCTGTATCTCCCCTTTGTGTTTCCAGAAGCCCAGAGTAGCAAAGGAATTAAAATGTCAGGAAGTGCATTACAAACTAAGTATGTCACTTCCCTGATCCTTGCTGTTTAAACCAATTTGCTTCACTTGTGATACACAATGTAACCTTAAAATGATACTTCTCTGTTTCTATTACATTTTCCATGATAAGGGATAGCTGGCTTTAATGTGGAGAAGCGCAAATCCAGGCTTTGTTTGGGGCTGGAAATGTGTGATATGAACAGAATTCCTCTGTATTTTGGAGTATGGGCTCCAAATGTGGGGCTGCCCCATTGCTGCCACAGAGGGATTTTTGTCTGTAGCATGTCAGATCAAAGAAAAGCAAAGCAGAAGCAATGGGCAGCACAGCTGTGATGTATATGAAGGTTACACATCTTCATCGTAAATGATTATAATACAGCATCACTTTGTGGTGACATAACTTTAACCACAGAGAGGACCAGTTAAGACCAGATGGAAGAAGATACAGCACTTGGTTCTGACAGTTTTTAGGAGTTATGGCTTCATCTCTTTGTTAGGCCAACAATAGTTGTTATCTTATGAGAAGCAAAGCTTTCATTCCTTCAAAGGGAGGGTCCCACACTTGCTCTTCATTCTTAGGATTGTGTGGATCTCTCCCCGCCCCCACCCCCCAACCCTCCATTCTGGCACTTTGTTAAATGACTAGAAATCCACAAATCTGGCAACCAAAAAACAAGTATTTTTTATTTAATTTTATCCAAATTCAGGTTTCAGGTCCCTGAGAAATATAAAGTCTCCATCCTTTGCCATCCATTGCCTAGTTCTTATAAAGTGGCCTACAGGAGTAATTTTTTTT
>ML107612.1:10174-27566 GCA_003697995.1 Taxidea taxus jeffersonii | reverse complement strand
GCCTACCATGTTCCCCCCAGTTCAACATCCACCTCTGGGAAGGAAAAGAGGATGGAGGAAAGGCAACTAGGAAGATCTCCACAACTGACCCAAATCCCCAGGCCCCCGGTGGCTCTGTTTAGTGAACTCCCCAGTCAAATACAGCAGCCAAGGCACAGCTGGCACCATCCCCAACAGGCTTCACAGAGGCCTTTCTGTTTCTGCAGGAGGCCCAGGAAATTAGCATACAAGTTCTTGGTTGTATGCTTGGGCAAGAGGCAGGACCACAATTAAGTTGGACTATTGTGGACAAGGGGATGAGAAGAGGCCCCGAAGATGAGATGTGTTTACCACTCTGTAGCCATGAAGGGACACACAGCTGCCAGTTCAGACCATAAACTCATTATTTCCAAAGAGAGCTAGCTGTTGGGTGGAGCTGGAGTCTGGGTCCACAGTTTTCCTGCGGCCAGTCACAACTGTCCCCTCTGGGGTCTCTTTGGTTTTCTGAGGTGAGTTTTTCACATTCTTTAATTTCTGTTTGCCCTTTTCAGGGTTGAAGGTTCCTCTGCTGATGAACTGAGGCCTGTCTTCCAGGGATTTGGTCTGACCGAATGGCCCTTCCATTCCTAGGGCCTCGCCAGCTGAGGCAGCTCGGTAGAAAGGAGATTTAGAATAAATCTGAAATCGTTTTCTGGTCCCATGAGACGATGCAGTGTTAGACGAACATAAAGTAGAGACTGAAGAGTCTACTGAATCCAAAGAGTCTTGCTGCCTTTTTAGCTGCTTTCGTAACTTGCTTGAAGGTTCAGATTTGCCAGCTACCTTCAGGGAGCTAAGGACTAAGCTTCTCTCTAATTCAAAAGAAGAGATCAAAACTTTAAGTGACAATTTCCTCTAAAGCAAATCACCACATAATAATAGGTTACACCATTTCCGTGTGATGGATGGGCTGAGGTCTGAAGCGTCCAGGCTGACCTACTCTGCCCACAGCCATACCCTGAGAAGTTACCCATTTCTACACATATCATTTAAGAATCAACCCCAAGAAGTCTGGAGTTCGACTACACCATTAGGAAAGGCCTACAGCTGTCACTATCATTTAAAATACTGCCAGGAAGTCATCCATTTCCTCCAGGTTGCTTAATTTGTTGGCATGTAGTTGCTGGTAATAATTTCTAAACGTTTCTATTTCCTTGGTGTTAGTCGTGATCTTTCCTCTTTCATTCATGATTTTATTAATTTGGGAGACTATTACTCAGCCATCAGAAGGGATGAATACCCCCCATTTGCATCAACATGGAAGGAACGGGAGGGGATTATGCTAAGTGAAATAAGTCAAGCAGAGAAAGACAATTATCATATGGTTTCACTCAAATGTGGAACACAAGAAATAGCATGGAGGACATTAGGAGAAGGAAGAGAAAAATGAAGGGGAGGAAATCAGAGGGGGGAGATGAACCATGAGAGACTATGGACTCTGGGGGAAAAAACGAAGGGTTTCAGAGGGGAGGGGGATGGGGAATGGTTTAGCGCAGTGATGGGTATTAAGTAGGGCATGTACTGCATGGAGCACTGGGTGTTATATGCAAACAATGAATTATGGAACACTATATCAAAAATTAATGATGGTGACTAATATAATAAAATTAAAAAATAAAATAAAATACTGCCAGGATATGTAGTAATTCTATGTCTCCCTGAGACATGCCACGTAGTTAAATACCTCCTTTGGTATAAGCCCATCTCTCAGCAGGGCCCAACTCCTATCAACCACCTTTAAAACATGGATCATGGATCAGTAAGACAACATGTGTTGTGATTATTGGGTTTTCTCTGTGATAAACAGAGAAGGAAACATTAAATTGACAAAAAATTGCATTACATTAAATGTTGGGTCTGATGAACACTATATAAGGGAAGCTTCACAAAGATCAGTATATTTGAGCTCCTTAGGACTTTGTCACCTTCTCCCATAAGGTTAGGTATTCTTGAGAGGAATTCTGTCTTAGCCTGGGAATCCTTAATCCTCCCTTGCAAAATAAATCTGGATTCTTTGGTCTAATATGTTCATTTACCTGATTTCTCAGAGATGGCACCTTCAGACTCAATATTCAAATTTTCTGAGCTATCAGCAGTCCCAATGGAGGCCTCAGACTCAAGGGTTTCATCATCAGAAGCACGGGGTTCCAGTACAAGCATCTCAAATGTTAGCTCCTCCCTGTAAAATCAAGAAATCCACTAGTGTTTGATAAGAGGAGGAAGGAAGACAACAGGAAAAAAAGACTTATGATGAAAGAAATTTAAGTAGCACAACAGTCACATTTCCTACTGTTCTCATCCAAAGTGGTGATAAAGACCCGTAAGCCACAGTAATGACGGAGGCTACAAACAGTCTAGGACCTATAATAGAGCAAAGAGTGAGCTAGGAAAAGATGCTGCAGCTGTAAGATATTTTGGTAAAATGAACTCTGGGCTGATAACCAGGAGATCAGGGTCCTAAACTCACTCTACACTCATACATAATGCATTAACAAAGTACTTTCCTCTCCCTGGACCTCAGCTCCCTCATCCATAAAACAAAGAGATGACATGAGATAATCTCTAAGATTCCTTCCAGCTCTTTAACTATTCTCCATGAACTGGCACTAATGATGAAGTAAAATGTCATTGATCTTTTCTGTCCTTTGCCTCTTATGCCACCTCCACTCATAGCATTCTCTACTCCTCTTCATCAGGCACCCAACCTACCTCTCAGTTGTGCCCCTTTGCTCCCTCAAGTCTTGGTACTTGGTTCCTAATCTTGCTTTCTTGCTACTACTTGATGTCACCCTGATCTGTCAGTAAACATCTTCGTAAAAGCTCACTTCAGTACTCTCACACCAAAGTGTCCTTGTGTCTGCTACTTCTAAAAATCTTTCCTTCACATTATGTGGGCCATTTCTCCAATGTGCAGATCTTAGAGTCCCAAACTGTCCACAATCTCCTTATCCTTCCAATTCTTACTCCCTTTCTCATCACATCTCCTCTCTTTCAGAGCCTTCTTAGCTTTGCTTCCACTCTACCAAGCTCAAAATATTCATCCTCCAATGACATTTTCATCAAAGCTGAGTGAGGTCCTCTTTTCAAATTAGATAGGTAGCCCTTGGTCAAGGTGTACAACTTCTGCCTTATCGTGTTCTGTACAGCTGAATCCCAGCTGCTTTTTTAGCTTACCAAAATTCTAGAATCACTCCTGACAGGCAGAATCACTCCTTAACAGACTCAGATGTCCCCTAATGCGTCAAGCTCTTAGACCTGGGATCCTGGAACTCAGAAACAAAAATCCCCTTAAAACTTTAGAGCCTTTTTTGTTAGTAAGAACCTCAAAAGAACCACAGCATGTCTGTACTATCCCCCAGATGCAGTGTTATTGTTACTTAACCTTGCTTTAGTGATGGTAGAGGGCAGAGAGTTGACTATCTGTCTCTCTCCTAAATTGCCACCAATTTCCCCATCTAGTATCCCAGCACCCACCAGAGTTGCTGGCTTACCCTGACCATCCAGTTGGTGGCCCCATGGCTATACTGATCTTCAGATAATAACCTTCTTTAGGGAGTTCTTTTTTTTTGTTTTGTTTTAAAGATTTTATTTATTTGTCAGAAAGAGAGAGCAAGCACAAGGAGGGAGAGCAGCTGGCAGAGGGAGAAGTAGGCTCCCCACCCAGCAAGGAGCCCTATGCAGACTCGAGCTGAAGTCAGACACTTAACTGACTGAGCCACCAAGGTGTCCACTTTAGGGAGTTCTGAATGATGCCCATTCTTGAAAGGGACTTTTGTCTTAGCCCAGGAATCCTTACTCCTCCTTTTAAAGATCAACCTGTTCAATGAGGCTGATATCAGACCTGTTTGGAAACCTGGCTAAGACTGACACACCTTATCGCAGTCACCAGCACTGTCACTGAAGAAGCTTCAGATACCCCTGCTCATGGAGCTTCCTTCACTGAGGTGAAACTCTTCACATTCTTACCTGAGTCCAGGCAACATGTCTTTTTCATCTTTGCATCCCCTGTATTACCAGATACAGTGCTTGATACATAGAGGATATTTAATAAAAAAGGAAAAACCAAGAGAGCACAGAATGCAGAAAATGAAAACAGGTAATGACTGGTGGCTCCTTTTCCTCCTGGAAACTTACTTCTCTTTCTGTAGGTTCTCAATCTGCTCAGTCAGTACCTTCTCCTCTTGCTGCATGGCTGCTTGCTGTTGTTCTGTGATGTCAGTCTCAACAGTGGCTTCACTAGTCAAGGTCTCTTCTGGGACATCAGACATGGAGGGCAACCGAACCACAACAGGAGAGGATGGACTTGGATAGTTTCCTCGACGAAGTCGCCCCTTTCCCTGCAAAGAAAAATAAGTGTTAGCAGTAAATTGAGTGACTGCATTAGTTATATGCAGCCTGTTTAGGATAGAAAGTGTACTTCCATCACACCAGGTAAACGGTAGGAATAAATGGAAACATTCTGCAAGGCCTCAGATGTTTAGAAGATACTGTCCATCAAACACATTTAGATTAAGTATTTCTTGCAGGAGCACTAGAAAATGGATACTTTGGTAGGTGGCACTGTGGGAACATATGCACTGAGAAGAGAGATTCTTCACTTAATATAAGCTTTGTCTACTCCAAACAAGTATCCATACCTGGCTATTTAAACTTAGTTAAAATTAAATAAATGTAAAATTTTAGTTCTGTATTCATACTAGTCACATTTCAAGTGCTCAACTGTCACGGGAGGCTACTGGCTACCATACGTATAGTGCAAGATATAGAACATTTCCATCCCCAAAGGTCTGACAGACAATGCTGCTCTGTAACTTTAACCTTGGAACGTACAATCTCTCTAGGAAGACTACAGAAACATGTCCTGAAAAGTCAGTTTCATTAAAAAAAAAAGTCATTTATATATCACAGAATGCTTGTGAGAGAGATTATCTGAGAGTCCCTCAAGAAATTTCCTTTTTGAGATTAGGGCAGGGGGAGAAATCTCATTGTTTTTAATTTAGTTACCTTGTATATGACTTTAGCTTCTGATAATACCAGACTATGTATTTCAGATTAAACCTCCTTCTGAGAGCAACTGGACCAAACATAAAAAACCCAAAATAGGGGCGCCTGGGTGGCTCAGTGGGTTAAGCCTCTGTCTTCGGCTCAGGTCATGATCTCAGCATCCTGGGATCGTGCCCTGCATCAGGCTCTCTGCTTGCCAGGGAGCCTGCTTCCCCCCCCGCCCTCTGCTTGCTGCTCTGCCTACTTGTGATCTCTCTCTCTCTGTCAAATAAGTAAATAAGTAAAATCTTAAAAACACAAAAACAAAAACAAAATATTCTTGAAGGCACCAGAGAGCTAGTTAACAAAGCAAACCAAAGAGAGGCTAGTTCAGCATTCAGGGCTAATCTAAATTTAAGAAGACGTGGCTGAGAATCTGAGCAGTTTCTGACAGACTACAGCAGGGGTTAGCAAACTATGGCTCTGGGCCAAATCTGGCCTTGTGCCTGATTTTGAAAATAAATCTTTACAGAAATACATTCATGCTCATTAATTCACACATTGTCTAGGCTCTTCCAAAAAACAGCTGCAGCACTGATTGTTGCATCAGAGACCATATGGTCCACAAAGTCTAAAATATTTACTCTCTGGTTCTTTATAGAAAAAGTTTGCCAATCACTGGGGTAGAAATAAAAACTGGGGTCCAGACGCACACAAGGGTATGGACTGTTGCCTGGTAAAACTTCCATGCCTGATGCTGAGATCCCCAAGGTTTGCATCCTAAACAAGGGTACGCTCTGGGCCAAATCTGGCCTTGTGCCTGATTTTGAAAATAAATCCTTACAGAAATACATTCAAGCTCATTAATAAAAGTCTTTGTGGACACTGTAGCCTAGCTTCAAGTCATTTGAATGGTTCCGAAAATTTAAGTCCTAAAACCGGATTAAAATAACCCCAAGATTGCGAGTGCCCTAGAACCTGACAGAAAAAAATGAAAACACACTTTGGAGGAAAATCATGTCTTCTCAGTCCTCAAAATACTTTTACAAATACTATGTATGACACATAATCAAAGGTAACCAAGCACAAAAGGAGACAAGACAATGTAAATGAAAACAACAAAACCCAGAAACTTTCAATGACTCCAGATATTGTGGCTATCAGACAGACTTAAAACAACCATGCTGAAGGAGATAGGAAGACAGAGTTGAAATGGTAGACTGGAAGTTAAGTCAGAAGAAAACAAAGAATCAAGCAGAAAATAATTTTTTCCTGAAAAAATTAGGAAAAGAAGGTTAAATAGTTAGAAAGGACAAAATAAAAAGATCAACCATATGTAGAAAGAATACCAGAAGAGGAGAGAGATCCTGTTGAATACTAAAGAGATAATGACAGAGCATTTTTCAAAACCAATTAAACATATCAACCTACTGACTGAAGAAAGCATTCAAACTCTAAGGAAGATAAACAGAAAGAAGTCCATACATAGAAACAACTGCTAAAAATAAAAGGCAAGAAATAATCATAAGATTTATTTATGACAGACTGAGAAAGTAAGAGTGTGAGCAGTGGAGAGGAGCAGAGGGAGACAGACAAGCAGACTCTGTGATGAGCATGGAGTCTGAGATAGGGCTTGACCTTGAGATCATGACCTGAGCTGAAATCAAGAGTCAGGAGGCCTAACCAAGCCTCCTAGGCACTCCAAGGTAAGAGGTAATCTTAAAAGTAGTCAGAAAAAAAGTATACCTGCAGCAAGGATACAAAATTAATATTCAGAAATGTTCAGTTAAAATTCTAAATACTAATAATGAAGTAGCAGAAAGAGAAATTAAGAACACAATTCCATTTTCAATAGCACCTAAAAGAATAAACTACCTGGGAATAAACTTTACCAAAGAGATGAAAGACCTGTACTCCAAAAACTACATAACACTGATGAAAGAAACTGAAGATGACACAAACAACTGGAAAATACATTCATGCTCATGGATTAGAAGAATTAATATTGCTAAATGTCCATATTACCCAAAGCAATCTACAGATTCAATGCAATCTCTTTCAAAATAGCAACAGCATTTTTCAAAGAACTAAAACACATACTAAAATTTCTAGGGAATCATAAAAGACCCTGAATAGCCAAAGCTATCTTGAGAAAGAACAAAAAAACTGGAGGTATCACAATTCCAGATTTCAAGATACTGCAAAGCTGCAGTAATAAAAAACAGTATGGTACTTGTACAAAAACAGACACAAAGATCAATGGAACATAATAGAGTCCAGAAATAGACGCATGCTTATATGGTCAATTAATTTACAACAAAGGAAGCAAAAATATACGACAGGGAAAAGACTGTCTCTTTAACAAATGGTGCTGGAATAACTGGACAGTTACATGCAAAAGAATGACCTGTACTGGGGCGCCTGGGTGGCTCAGTGGGTTGAGCCTCTGCCTTCAGCTCAGGTCATGATCCCAGAGTCCCGGAATCGAGTCCCACATCGGGCTCCCGGCTCCACGGGGAGTCTGCTTCTCCCTCTGACCTTCTAGCCTCTCGTGCTCTCTCTCACTGTCTCTCAAATAAATAAATAAATCTTAAAAAAAAAAAAAACAGAATGACCTGTACCACTTTCTCACACCAGACATCAAAAATTAACTCAAAATGTATTAAAGACCTAAATGTGAGACCTGAAACCATAAAACTCCTAGAAGAGAACATAGACAATAATTTCTCTGATATTGGCCATGGCAACATTTTCCTAGATATGTTTCCTAAGGTAAGGGAAACAAAAGCAAAAATAAATACTAGGACTACATCAAAATAAAAAGCCTTTGTATAGTAAAGGAAACCAGCAACAATACAAAAAAGGCAACCTACTGACTGTGAGAAGATATGTTCAAATCATCTATCCGATAAGGGGTTAATATCAAAAGTATATAAGGAACTTACACAACTCAAAACCAAAAAAACCACAAACAATACAATTAAAAAATGGACAGAGGACCTGAATGGACATTTTTCCAAAGAAGACCTACATGTGAAAAAATACTAAAGATCACTCAAAATCAAGAAAAGGCAAATCAAACCCACAATGAGATACCATCTTGTTTCTGTCAGAATGGTTAGAAAAAAAAGGCAAGAAATAACAAGTATTGGCAAGGCTATGGAGAAAAAGGAACCATCTTACACCAATGGTGGGAATGTAGACTGGTATAGCCACTTTGGAAAACAGTATGGAGGTTCCTAAAAACTTAAAAGTTGGACAGCCATATGATCCAGTAATTCCTCTACTAGATATTCATTCAAAGAAAATGAAAACACTAATTTGAAAAGATATATGCAACCTTATGTTAATTACAGCATTAATTTACAAATTATGTAGGCAGCCCAAGTATCCACTGATTGATTAATGGATAAAAAAGTAATGGAATATATTCAGTCATAAAAAAAGGATGAGACCTTGCCATTTGTGACAACATGGATGGAACCAGAGGGTATCCTGCTAAGTGAAAAAGTCAGATAAAGACAAATTCATGATTTCACTTATATGTGGAATCTAAAAAATAAAGCAAATGAATCAACAAAAAAAATCAGATCTTATAAATGTAGAGAACAAGCTGATTGTTGCCAGAGGGAAGAGGGCAAAGGGATGAGTTAAGGGAAGTAGGAGATCCAGGCTTCCAGTTATGGCATGTATAAGTCACAGGGCTGGAAAGTACAGCACAGGGTACCTAGTCAGTGGTACTGTAACTACCTGCAATAGCACTGCATACACCTGTGGTAAGCACAGCGCAACATATATTTGTTGAATTACTATGCTGTACACGTGAAACTAATGTAACATCGTGTGTGTTAACTATACTCAAAAAATGTTAACTGCGTTATGAAATGGAAAACTACATATACACATGCAACAAAGATAAACTATTTAGTTCAGAGGTTACTTTTCCACAGAAATAATGGAAAGCAAAATATAATAGATGTTATTTTTATAGTGATGAAAGGAAAGAAACTGCCAATCTAGAATTCTACACCAAGCAAAACCATTTTCAAGAATGAAGTTGAAATAAAGATACTTTAAGACAGACTAAGATAGAATGTGTCACCAATACAATTGCCCTAAAGGGACATAAAAAATGAAGAGAAGTCAGGGTGATAAATGAAGAACAAGGAAAAGAAAATATGTGGGTAATTTTGAATGAATACTGACTACATAAAACCTAAGTATAATGTGTTGGATTTAAAGTATACAGATAATTAAAAATAACAAGAGCAACTACATCATAAATAAATCATAATAGCTGAAGCATATGTAAGTCCTTATATCATCGAAGATGAAAGTACAAAGTAACAGACTTTGATACTCACAGATTTATGTTGTAATCTTTAGGTTAACTATTTAAAAAAGTAAAAAAGCATAAAACTTGCAACTAATAAAAGAAAAAATGGAATAAAAAGTAATCAAAAGAAAAAGGCAAAACAAAACAAAACACAACAAAAACAAAACAAACCCCAAAAAGGCAATAAAATAAAAGGAACATGTTATCAGGTAGGAATAATAAAACACACAAAATAAAATAGTAGATTTAAATCCCAATATATTAGAGATTACATTAAATGTAAATAGATTAAATGTACTTGTTAAAATCTGAAGATTGCCAGAGTGTCTTAATAAAGAAAACCCAAGTATATGAAATTTATTAGGGGCACATATATAACATTAGAATTCAGAAAGCCGAAAGTAAAAAGATGGGAATAAAAGACAGCATGTTTAATCAAAAGAAAACTGGTATAGCTAAATAAGTTCCAGGCAAAGTAAACTTTAAGGTAAGAAGTGTTAACCTGTGATGAAGAGGGATATCTCACAATGACAAAAGCTCAAGTTATGAAGAAGGTAGGTTTCCAAATTTGGAAGTACCTAAGAAATGGCTTCTGAAAGTTTAAAGTAACATACTGACAGGAATACTCAAAGAAACAGACAATGCTATAACTACCACAGGAAAAACAAACGTGTGCACACAAACCAGTAAAGCTACAGAATGGAACAACTTGATATACGTTAAGTGACATAATAGACATATAAAAAATTCAATAACTAACAACTTCAGAATATTCTTTTTTAAAAAATTTTATTTATTTATTTGACAGGCAGAGATCACAAGTAGGCAGAGAGGCAGGCAGAGGGAAAGAGGGGGAAGCAGGCTCCCTGCTGAGCAGAGAGCCCAATGTGGGGCTTGATCCTAGGACCCTCGGACCATGTCCTGAGCTGAAGACAGAGGCTTTAACCCACTGAGCCACCCAAGTGCCCAGAATGTTCTTTCTTTTAAAACATATACAGTAAGAAAATAAATTTCCCAAGGGGTTAAAAAAATTTACCTCACCTTTAAATCAATTTAAAGTAAGTTTCCTGGTAGTGTCATCACAAAGAGAAAACTAAAAATCCCTATAAATTTAGAAATTAAGAAATAGACTTTAAAATATCCATGGACAGGGACGCCTGGGTGGCTCAGTCCATTAAGCCACTGCCTTCGGCTCAGGTCATGATCCCAGGGTCCTGGGATTGAGTCCCACATCGGGCTCCTTACTCAGCAGGGAGCCTGCTTCTCTCTCTGCCTCTGCCTGCCACAATGTCTGCTTGTGTGTGCATGTGCGCTCTCTCTCTCTGACAAACAAATAAAATCTTAAAAAAAAAAAAACATCCATGGACAAAGAAGAAATCACAATGGAAATTAGAAATTATTTTGAACAACAGTATCAAAATATGTGAGATACACTTTAACACTGCCTACCTTAAAGTTACAGCCCTACATGCATATATTAGAAAAGAAGAAAGGCTAAAAATTAAAAGAGATAAGCACCAATTTCAGGAAACTAGGTAAAGAATAACAAAGTAGAACAAAGGAGAAAAAAGGAAACAAAGATAAGAGTAAATGAACATTAGAAAAAAAGAGGATCAAAGCCAATATGTAACTTTTTAAAAAAAAGATTTTATTTATTTATTTGACAGGCAGAGATCACAAGTAGGCAGAGAGACAGGCAGAGAAGAGAGAGGTGGAAGCAGGCTCCCTGCTGAGCATAGAGCCTGATGTGGGGCTTGATCCCAGGACCCTGGGATCATGACCTGGGCCAAAGGCAGAGGCTTTAACTCACTGAGCCACCCGGGTGCCCCAATAAATGTGACTTTTTAAAAAGACTAATAAAAAGTTTAAAACCCT
Source organism: Taxidea taxus jeffersonii (assembly GCA_003697995.1). Classification (NCBI taxonomy): domain Eukaryota; kingdom Metazoa; phylum Chordata; class Mammalia; order Carnivora; family Mustelidae; genus Taxidea; species Taxidea taxus. Next base: position 16,354 of record ML107612.1, on the reverse strand, counting down.
GGCAAGACTGATGAAGAAAAATTAAGAATTCACAGATAACCAAAGGCAGGAATGAAAAGAGGGACACTACTATAAATCTTGTAGATAAAAAAATTAAGAAGCTACTATGAACAACTTTGTGTCAGTAAATCTGAAAGTTTATATGAATCGGAGAATTTCTACAAAAATCCAAGTAATTAATACTGTCAAAGAATAAATTTAAAAATGTGAAAAATCTTATAAATTCAATCTACAATTTAAAACTTTTCCAGAAAGAAAACTATGGGCCCAGATGGTTTTACTAGCAAACAAGAAGACAAACTTTTCCACAAAAGTTTTTTTAAAAAAGAACACTTACCCAACTCATTTTCACAGGCCAGCATTCCCTTGATATCAAAACATAACAAGGATATTAAAAGCACTATTATAGGATAATTTTACTCATTACCACAGGTGTAAAAATCCTAAAAACATACTATAAACCTATTCAAGCAATATATAAGGATATTACTGTAAGACTAGTTGATTTATTGCAGTAATATGTAAATTATGGTTTAACATTAGAAATGCACTGTGTGCATCAATAAAATACATATAGTAACAGCAATTCATAAAATTCAACATAAAATCATAGTAACAACTCTTTAAAAAACAGGAATAAAAGGGAACACACTTAAGAAGCATCTACAAAAATTCTATAGCAAACATCATACTTTGTGGTAGAAGACTGAAAGCTTTCCCACTGAGACTGGAAACATGCCAAGAATGATCCCTATCAGCATTTCCTTTCTACAGGATACTGGAGGTTCCAGCTGATGTAAAAAAAAGAAATAAAAGGCAAAAAGACTGTAAAAGACCAAATGAAGCTATCATTATTCATGAACAATATGCCTGTAGAGGTAGAAAATCTAAAGAAAGTGAGTTGAAAAAGGTCTTCAGACAAGGTAAAAAAAATACCAAAGTCCATTGTATTTAACAAGCAACAGATATAAAAATTTAAATAATATTTATAATTGTATTAAAAATATTAAAACCTAATAATAATTAAAACTATGTGTAAGGTCACTACACACAAAACTTTAAAACATTTTTGAGAGGAACTGGTCTATAGGGAGAGAGAAATCATGTTCATGGATGGGAAGAATATTGTAAAAATGTCAATTCTCCCTAAAGCAATCTATTAGTTCAAATGAATCTCAGTAAAAATCCCAAGAGAATTTTTGTGAAGCCGATTCACAAAGAGCCAAGAATAATCAAAACACTATTGAAGAAGAAGGTAGGATGACTTGTTCCAGCATATTATTTTTAGAAAGCTGTATTAATTAAAAAACCTGGTATTGGTACAAGGTCAAAACAGAGAGCACAGAAACAGATCCATGCACATATAGACTCTTGATTTATAAAAGGGAGCTTCATGACAGTATGGAAAGAATTTATTTATTATTATTATTTTTATTCTTATTTTAGAGCAAAACAGCAAGCAAGCAGGGGTGGGGAGGCAGTGGGAGAGAGAGAGAGAAAGAGAGATAATCTTAAGCAGGCTCCTGATCAGGTGCAGAGCCCAATGTGGGCCTAGATCTGACGACCTGAGCTGAAATCAAGAGTCGGATGCTTAACTGACTGAGCCACCCAGGCGCCAAGAATATTTTTTAAATAAATGGTTCCGGAAAAACTGGATATCCATGTGGAAATATAAAGATCACTGCCTAAAAGGTGAGGGAAGCATTCAAGAGTAAAGGGAAGAGACTACACACATGACGGCCAAAGGCAATGCATGGTCCTTGACTGGACATTGGTTTAGAGAAGAAAATCGCTATAAAGGATACTTGGTGAAACTTTAATATGGACTGTGTATTATATAACAGTCTTGTGTCAATGTCACATTTCCTGATCATCAACTACACTGAGTATGGTTAAATAGACTGCCTTTGGTCTTATGATATACATGCTGAGGTATTTAGGGGTAAACTGTCATAAACTCTGAAATGGTTCAGAAAAAAAAAAAGCTGAGAGAAAGGCAAACATGACAAAATATTAACATTTGTTGTATCTAGGTGAAGGTACATGGGTATTCATTGTACTAGTCTTGCAACTTTTCTAAATCTTTTAGTTGTTAAAAATAATAAACTGGAGGGGTACCCAGGTGGCTCAGGTAGTTAAGTGTCTGCCTTCAGCTCAGGATGTGATCTCCAGGTCCTGGGACTGAGCCCTGCTTTGAGCCCCCTGCTCAACAGGGAGTCTGCTTCTCCCTCTCCCTGTGCCCCTCCCCATGCTTGTGTTCTCTCTTTCTCAAATAAATAAAATCTTCAAAGAACAAAAAACAAATAAAGATCACTGCCTTCATTTTATCACATACAAAAACTGTCTCCAGGTGGACTGGATACCTAAATATCAAAGGCAAAACAATAAAACTTTTAAAAGATAATAAAGGGTAGTAAAAAATATTCTTGGAATACTATGCAGCCATCAAAAGAAATGAAATCTTACCATTTGCGACGACATGGATGGAACTAGAGCGTATTATGCTTAGCGAAATAAGTCAACTGGAGAAAGACAACTATCACATGATCTCCCTGATATGAGGAAGTGGAGATGCAACGGGGGTGGGAGTTAAGGTGGTAGGAAAAGTAAAAATGAAACAAGATGGGATCGGGAGGGAGACAAACCAAAAGAGACTCTTAATGTCATAAAACAAACTGAGGGGGGTGGGGGGGAGAGGGGTTGGGAGAGGGTGGTGGGGTTACATTATATGTTTAAATAAAGCTTAAATTAAAAAAAAATATTCTTACACATGACCTTAAAAGTAAAGAGTGATAAATTAGACTACATTAAAATTAAGAACCTCTGTTAATCAAAAAATACCTTTAAAACAGGGTGATGGGTATTGAGGAAGGCACGTGTTGTGTTGAGCACTGGGTGTTATAAATAACTAATGAATCACTGAACACTACATCAAAAACTAATGACGTATTATACAGTGGCTAACCAAACATAAAAAAAAAAGATACACTTAAGAGTGGAAGAAAAAAATCTGAAACAGGAGTAACCAGAATTCATGAAGAACTACAAATCAAACAAAAGCAGACAACCCAATTAGAAAAATGGGCCAGGGATGTGAACAGGTCCTTTACAAAAGAGGACAGCCAAGTGGCCAATACACTTATGGAATAAGCACATTAGAGTCACAGCATAAAAATGCAAATTAAACCACTGTGACACACCCATTAAAATGGCTAAAATGAAGGAATCTGGCAACATATATAGTGGAGTAGAACAACTGGGAACCCTCCCTTATCCACTGCTAGTATATACAACCATGTTGGAAAAAAGTTCACTATTATGTAACTAATGTTGGTGATATATGTATCTTTGACCCAGTAATTCCACTCCTATGTACTGTCAACAAAAATATGTGTATGTCTCCATCAGAAATCCATGTATCAGGGGGCACCTGGGTGGCTCAGTGGGTTAAAGCCTCTGCCTTCGGCTCAGGTCATGATCCCAGGGTCTGGGATCGAGCCCCGCATCGGGCTCTCTGCTCAGGGGGAACCAGCTTCCCCCTCCCTCTCTCTCTGCCTACTTGTGATCTCTTTCTGTCAAATAAACAAATAAAATCTTAAAAAAAAAAAGAAATCCATGTATCAGAATGTTCATAGCAGCATTATTCATAATTTCCCAAAACATAAGCCAAAAGTCCTTCAACACTTGAATGGATACCTTGTGGTACACATATATACTGCGATACTACAGCATTAATGACAATGAGCTACAACTAACCACAACAATATGGATAAGTCTTACACACATAACACTGAGTAAATTAAGTCAGATAGAAATGATTATTCCATTTGATAGAATAATCAAATGATAGAAATGATAGACATGATTATTCCATTTTTATAGTCCCAAAACAGGTAAAACAAAAATCTAGTGTTCAGAGATACATACATACCTACAATAAATAAAACAGACTAAGTGATTAACATAAAACTCGGGTTATTGCTTACACTGGGAGGGAGAGAAGCGACTGTGTTTGGAAAGAAAAAGAGGAGAGTCTCTGGGGGGGCTAGCAATGTTCTATTTCTTGACCTAAAGGTGGTTTTTAGATAGTTCCTTTATAATTCATTAAGATATGTATGTATGCTGCTGTGCTTTTTCTATATGTACTTCACAGTAAAAGATATTTTAAGAGGTCCTCTTCAAAAGTTAGCTATTTATGCTAGTAGGCCGATATCTTTCGAACAGCATGAGAAAATAAACTGACAGATTTCTGAGTTGATTTTGGGAAGAAAGAAGATATGCTATCTTAGAAACAGAAACCTGAAAGGTTTCAGCTGAAAAAGGGCTCCCCTGAACAAAAGGTTTCAACTAAAAAAAAAAAAAAAAAAAAAAAAGGATTCAAAAGAAAAAGGAGCAAGAGAAAAAAAAATTTAAAAAAAAAAAAAAAAAAAAAAAAAAAAAAAGGCTTCATCTGAAAAAGGTGGAAGTGGAGGGCAGCTCCAAGGGCATTCAAGCTAACCCTTCCAAATTCATGCATTCTAAAACACACAGCAGGATGAAATTCAAGAGAATTACAAGATTGCTATTCCACTTTCAGTTCTGAGTTCAAAAAGGAGACGATATATTAAGAAAAAGGCCTTTGAAACAGAAGATCAGTCTGCAAATTTAACAAAGGATGCCTCAGAAGAAGATGGCACTGTGGAAATGAGGAAGAGAACAGGATCTGGAGTTAGTATCAACACAGAACGACCATTATGACCGATAACAATCACATAAATTTCAGGACATCTTGATTTTGACTATTTTAATGAAGCCAAATAAGTGACTAAAACATTATGTAATATATGTAATATAAAAGCCTCGGGGAGCTGGAAAAATCTGAACTGATTCCACTACACACTTACCAGTATTCAATAGAAGAGTTGCCTTTGTTCAGCATTCATAATAATCATCTAGCCAACTAAGTAGTTCACCATGGGTTAGCTCGGAATTACGTAAGAGTGAAGAAAATCAAACAGGCTATTCAGGCATAAGTTCTAATCAGCATTAAACAAAGATGAGGGAGAAGGTGAATTCCCTACAGCTCAGTTCTCTTACAAGGTCAAAGAAAGTACTTTTTAAAGTTGATTACATAGAGCTTTTAGATACAAGGAAATGGAAAACTGCTAATATTGTGTTAAAAACTGAACAAAAATTTGTATATTGCAGGTTTTTTTTTTGTTTTTTTTTTTTTTTAAAGATTCTATTTATTTATTTGACAGAGATCACAAGCAGGCAGAGAGGCAGGCAGAGAGAGAGAGAGGAAGGGAAGCAGACTCCCTGCCCGGCAGAGAGCCCGATGTGGGGCTCGATCCCAGAACCCTAGGATCATGACCTGAGCCGAAGGCAGCGGCTTTAACCCACTGAGCCACCCAGGTGCCCCTATATTGCAGTTTTTTAAAAAATCTGCAAACACATCAAATTATTAACATTGTTTGAGTGGAATAATATCCTTTATTCTCTACACTTCTCTGTACTTTCAAACTTCCCCAAAGTCAGCAAGACTTTTTTTTAAATGTAATTTTTTTTCCAGACCAATGTTCACTTACATATTCTTTTTTAGTGGTTTTACCCATAATTGGTTTTCTACCATCTATGCAAAAGTCAACAGAGTGAAAAGGGCAAATATTTTCTTGGCATTATAATAAAAATACATTTGACCTCATGGACTCTCTGAAGAGTCAAGAGTTAATTAACATGTTGAGCAGTGGTTGGTGAATCCTTTGTTCATTTTTCAATAGGTAGGAGGTCTTTCTGTATTTATTTATAGGAACTTCTCCTATTTAGGGAAAATTAGACCTCGTGATACGAGTTGTAGATATTTTCATAGGATATGTCATTTTTCTTTTGCCTTGCTTATGGTCATTTCTTTTATTTATTTATTTTTAAAGATTTTATTTATTTATTTGACAGCAATCACAAGTAGGCAGCAAGGCAGATAGAGAGAGAGAGGAGGAAGCAGGCTCCCCGCTGTGCAGAGAGCATGATGCAGGGCTTGATCTCAGGACCCTGGGATCATGACCTGAGCGGAAGGCAGAGGCTTTAACCGACTGAGCCACCCAGGTGCCCCGCTTATGGTTATTTCTATCATACAGTAATACTTTGTATCTAAGGTGATGAACTTACCAACTTTTCTTTTTAATGGTTTTATACAATAGAAAA